>SKCR01040832.1:0-195740 GCA_019454045.1 Zanthoxylum bungeanum
ACCATATAAGAAGATATATTATATTATAGAAACTGCTTGTATTATTGATAATAAAATATTTTACAGTAGTATTTTTAACGAAATACAACTGGGAATTGGCGCTATGAACACCAACCCCAACATTTTACATAGTACATGATACTCTAGAGCATATATCCCAACATCTTAGAAAGCACGATTGGATAATGTTTTTAGGATTATCGTTGGTGAAAGTCCATAAAATGACGTGGCTGATAATGTGTCTGGACTACCATCGGTGAGATTTCATAAAGTGTCTTAGATATTTGACCACAAAAGAGTCCTAAATATTAGTGGATGGAATCACCATGGGTTAAATCCTATAAATCTTGTGTGGGGTTATTTTGTGAAGGCCCCCACAATAGTTCTAGTAAGTATGTGGATAGAACCTTCCACATTCGGTGTAGTGACTGTAAATCATGTGTGAATAGTATGGTAGAGCCATCATTTGTGAAAGTGCCTATAAAATGTCATGGTTTATTTCACATGGCCATATGAGTTGTCAGAGTACTATGGGTTTTAATGGGAGAGTTTGACTTATGATATATATATTGTGACATATAACTATATGTGTGTATCAGATTTTATGATTTTATGATTTATCTATTTTATACTA
This sequence comes from Zanthoxylum bungeanum, assembly GCA_019454045.1. NCBI lineage: Eukaryota > Viridiplantae > Streptophyta > Magnoliopsida > Sapindales > Rutaceae > Zanthoxylum > Zanthoxylum bungeanum. Next base: position 635 of record SKCR01040832.1, read on the forward strand.
TTTCGAGACTATATGTATTGTAATTTTCTTCAATGGATTCTATCTTTTTACATATTATGTGATGTATTTTAAACTGCATTTTTATAAACTGACTATACAACTGTATTTCGGAAAAGTGAAAAGGTTTTCAACAGGTAATCAAATTCCCACAGATTTTCCGAATGCTCCCCCTATTTCCTCTATAGGTAGTTCGAGTTAGGCGAGTTCAGAACTCCATAAATTAAGGGCTGGAGCTAGTGATATGACGTAATTTTACACTTGCACCCTCATATCAGATATTGGTTAGTAGAATAATTTTTTTTTATTAACTTGACAATTGTAATAAATATATGTCGTATAAGTGTGTTTATGTAACACCCCGCCAGAGGCAGGATGCTACCGGCAGGAGACATGATTGACCCATCTCCATAAGCCTATAAATTTTGAAAATCCGGCATTATGTATCCTAAAGATCCGACAACCTGGATCCTAGTCCAGCATCAAAACGAACCTGAAATAAACATCATATATTATAACGGACCTCAAGTCCACACCAACACATCAAAATCACCACCTAAGGGTTCCGTGCCCATATCATCTATCAACACTCAAGGGCTCAGTGTCCATAACATCATCAACAATCAAAACATTTACTTAATATATATACAAACCACGTGCTCCGCACGATTAACAAAACATTGGTGGTGAAACCTCCGAACCTACCCGGATTTATCCAAACATATTCGTAATATCATAAATAACTCGTAACTATCATCAAAACAAAAACACATCTTTATACGCAAAAATCCACTTTTACCGAAAACTTACATATTCTATCAGATCGATCAAACTCATTTCATTTTCACTCGGATTCTACCGAATGCTCATATTCAATATACTAACACTCAAAACAATTCAATTTACAACAATACTCTACTCTAAGAAGCTACTGGATACATCCGAACATTTAACTATAAACTTGAAATTTACGGATTTTTATTTAGAGGTCTTACCGAGATTTCGAGGGCATAGACGAACTCCAAACGATCCCACGAATGCGCTGGAATCGACAGAATTTCGATCGGAGCTACTGTTCACTGTGGGTCACTATTCATCTGAATCTTCCTCCCTCGTTTCACGTGCAACTGAGCACAGATCGGAAAAATCATCCCTGCCATCTTGCAATACTCCTCGAGAGCTTCGATTTGACGGGTGGCTCGGGCTATGAAACAGAGCGACAAACCGGGATCGAGAGACCAATGTGTGCGTGAATCTCCCCTTCCTGTCGCCGTTGCCGGCGTCCTGGGGGCTAACGCCGGCCACCACAAGGTGGAGGGGTGGCCGGTGCACCCTCTGGCTGGTCGTGCCGGTCGGCGCTGGCCGGCAGGCCACCGACGCGACCATAGGTGGCCAAACGTGTTTGGGAGCGTAAGGGGGTCGTGTGGGGAGTTTGTAATTATTTTATCATTTTCGCAATATGCAAAATTATGAGGTATTTATAGAAGAGTTTCTGAATATTACATTCAGACCCCCGAAAACTACAATTAGGTCCCTACCATAGAATATTCTCGAAAAATTCATAATTTTGAAGCTCTTCTGATGTAAATTTCAAATAGTGTTCAACACGAAAGTTGTTCGTCTCGGAAAAACGAGTCTGGTGGTTCAATAATCAGTTCAATCGAAGTTATTTTTCTATCTTTATAGCCGAAATAAGAAATTTTTTACTCGTATAACGATAAAATCAGAAATCGCGTAACCGGTTCTCAGAACCACACTTGTTTCAACACGGTGAATCTTCACTTAAAAAATATTCCGATATATTTTCCAATCTGTATACTCTTATTTTTTATTACCATCCTATTCCAAATCTTTAAATTTAATTCGGAAACCTTCCGACATTGTTCCGAAAAATTCGGGATATTATAGTTTTTATAATAATATTGATGGTGCATAACTTAAGTTTATTTATATAAATTCCTATTATGTTTTCAATTTATGTTTGATGGTGATTTCGGAAATTATGGGACATATATACCCTATAGTATTTTAATATTATATGTGACATTTATAATTTTCACATTGAGTGAAATTCCCCACGACTAGCCCAAATCGGTGTGTGACATTCACATGATGGCTATAAATAATTCTTTAATCTTTGTGGTCTCAAAGAAAATATGTTGGGAATAGTGAGGAATCCATTCTGATCGATTTCGATAAGCGATCTCCCCTGACTCAAACTTTTAATCACCATCTACAAATACTAACTCTTTTTCAGTAAACGTTTCAATATCGCTTCTGACATTCAAACGTGTCAGCTGAAATAAAATTGAAATCTGAACATTTCAATAATGCTTCGGAAACACAGAAAAATAAGTATTAGGAATTTAGCAAATCTTTCAAGGGATGATTTGAGAAGGTGATGATTGAAAACCTACAAAGCCTAGAAATGTCTCACCCCATCGTTTCAAATTTCAGAAACGAATGGGACAGTGAAACTTTTCGGAAATGTTCAGAAAAGTTTCTGAAGTGTTTCAAAATAATTTATAAAAAATGAAGAAACAGATGGAAATCACCATAAGATTGAAAATCTAGAAAACCCCACATAATTGAATGAACCTAAGAACTGTGAACCCCAATTTTGTAGGAACAAAACTCTTTTCGAGATCAAATTAAACCCTCAAGAAACTTGTCATTGAAAACTCTTTCTATATGGTTGAAAGAAACCTTGCTTGCAAAAGATGCTATAAAATAAGTAATCTCTTTAACAAGTAAGGTGTTTAATTCAATGAACAATAGAAATTCAATCTCTCACACTCATGTATGCTCTCGACAAATAAGCTTATTTGTAAAGTTTGAAAAATGATTTTTCATACAAGCTTATTTTATACAATCACTCTATGGTCATTTACGACAAATAAGCTTAATATGGTAAAGACGTATCATAACAGTATCATTCTTTACCATATTATAAAATAAATAATAACCAATCACTCTATGGTCATTTACGACAAATAAGCTTGTGCATGAAAAATTTCAAACCAATGGAAGTACCTCCACATTCGGCCAAGACAACATTTTGGGGAAAAATCATCCAATGCATTTTTCTTAAAATTGATCATGTAATATATCAAATAACATACATATAAGCATACTTTAGCATCCAATTTCACAAGAACATGCTTCAATCAATTTTCCCCAAATTAACCCTAATGTATTTCATGCTTAAACATGGCTCAATGATACCATTGTTGGTTTCTATAATTAGTCCCAAAGAAAGATTAAGCCATAGAAATACAATAAACATACATGCAAAGCTTGAAGGATGGCGGAAACATACTTACAAAGCTTTGTGACGAAAATGGTGAAGAGGATCCTTGAGCCTCCAAGGAGGGTGATATGCGGCCAAGAACAAGAATGATAGAAGTTGCAAATCTTGGGGCTGTTTTCGGCCAAGATCTTCAGTGTGAGAAAGCTCAAATCTTCTAGTACTCCAAGCTCCAAATGCGTTTCCCTATCACCTCCTTTGATCCCTTGTTGTGCTAGCAAAAATGGAGAAAATAATTTTCTGCCATGGATGAAGCTCACGGCTTGCGTGAAGAAGAAGGAGAGGAGAGAGTGATGTATCTTTTATTTTTTTTTTGTTCTCAATGTTTTAAAAACCGTGAGAGACAAATGAATAATAAAGTGATATGATATCAAAATACAAAAATGAATTTTTAATCCAAAAACCCTTCAAAAACCGTGAAAGGTTTTCCCTCCAAAATAAAATTCATCATTTGCCATCATTACTTCACTTTGAGAATAGAGACAATGTATCATCCCTTAAAGGTGACTAGATACATCCATCATCTATTCGCATCAAGTAATGAGATATCGCGATGTGATTTGCGGATACCACTCGATTCAAAATACAAATGTGTCCGCAAACACTTTCGGGCTCGATTTCGCTAATTCCGAATTAACGAATTTCCGTCGCGACGTGAATTAAATAATTACGCCTTGCGGAATTACTATTCAGTTCGCTAATGAATTAATTCTAAATTAATTCGTTTGCCCGAATTAAAATCCGATTTTAATTCCGCGTCGAAATCTAATTTCGTTTAATAATATATCGAATATATTATTTTATCGATTAATTCCAAATTAATCGATCTCTCTCTCTCTCCTAACAAGGCATTTTATCCAAGATAAGTTTCTCCGTAATTAATCCAAGATTAATAAAGTTCGAATCAAACATCATAGGTGAATCTTCAGGAAGCGACCCAAGAGATCTCCGGATATGTTGGCAGTAAATACGGTCGTTGGATAATCCAAACACGTACGTACCTCGTACTACGTTTTTACCGATTTACAAGACAAGGTTGGCTTCTAGCAAAGCGCCATGCCTACCCAATTCTCCAGAAATATTCTTACTGGAATATTAGATCTTTATCAAGCGTAGTATACCGCAGTATCGCGTATATCGATCCAGTATCGGACGGTCACATGTTAGGCCTGGGGCTGGAAATGTGTCTGCCCCGTACGAAACATATATCGGATATCAAACAACTAGTCTCTTTAAATCGGACAATCCTGACCTGGTCATATTGTCCCGACGGTTGCAACCTTTTTATAGAGTACTAGTTCTGTATCCTGCGTGATCATCATCTCCATATGTCTGAAGTGATACTTCCATCTTGACATCATATCCAGTACACTACGATTCTCGATAAACCCAGAAGAGGCGTACACAGAACCGGTTAAAGCCCCGAACCACCACAACCAAAGTTTACCGATTGTCGCAAGTACTAGTGATGCAAGTCTCAGGTTAAGACCATATACACCTACCCTGATGCGGCCTCCCATAGACACGCAAACATACTACCAATGGGATTCCGCGGGGTCTTTCCAGAGCGAAGCTGTTTTCCGTACCATCGGTAAAACACAACCTCCTACCGCACTTGCATAAGTATCCAATACTTAAACATATGAGAACTATGCCATTGTGCCATCACAACTCGCACAAGTGCAATACTAGTCTATTCCGCATTATCGATGTCCGATCTCGATAATACTCCGACTAGGGATATTTAATGATTAAACCTTTTATATTGATACTGTCTCATATCATCTCAATACGGAACTAATCATATGGACTTTTGCCATTAATATATTAAAGTAAATAATTTTACAAAACGGAAAATGGGCAATTTCATTATCACATAGTTAATTTTGTACAATAATACCATATCATTTACAAAACAGTGACGCTATGGGTCATAATGTCTAACAGGGAGCAGAAATCAGCTTATGTTTTAAGATCTCAAAAGCTTCCTGGCATTCTTTGGTGAAGTTGAAAGACACATCTTTCTCCAGAAGCTTGCATAGAGGTTTCACAATCTTGGAAAAGTCTTTGATAAATCTCCTGTAAAAACCTGCATGTCCGAGAAAGCTCCGAATCCCTTTGACTGATGTCGGCGGAGGTAGTTTTTCAATTGTTTCAATCTTTGCTTTGTCTACCTCGATTCCCTTTTGTGAGATCCGATGTCCAAGAACAATGCCTTCCTGTACCATAAAGTGTCATTTCTCCCAGTTAAGTACTAGGTTGGTATCTTCGCACCTTTGTAACACATGTTCCAGATTTTGCAAGCAGTGGTCAAAAGAATCTCCAAACACAGAGAAGTCATCCATAAAAACTTTCATACTCTGCTCCAGCATGTCTGAGAAGATGGCCATCATGCAACGCTGAAATGTGGTTGGAGCATTACACAATCCAAATGGCATTCTGCGGAAAGCAAAAGTACCATAGGGACATGTAAATATGGTTTTCTCCTGATCTTATGGGGTGATGGTAATCTGATCTGAATATCCATCCAGAAAGCAATAGAACTCATGTCCCGCCAGTCTATCTAACATCTGGTCAATGAATGGTAGCGGAAAATGGTCATTCCTTGTTGCTTTGTTCAGATTCCGGTAGTCCATGCATACTCTCCATCCAGTCACTGTTCTGGTTGGAATTAGCTCGTTCTTTTCATTGGTCACAACAGTAATTCCTCATTTATTTGGAACACACTGCATAGGACTCACCCAAGTGCTGTCTGAGATGGGGTATATGATGCCAGCATCCAACCATTTCATAATTTCTTTCTTCACGACCTCTTCATGATTCGATTGAGTCTCCGTTGATGCTCCACTGTGGGTCTGTATTCATCGTTCATAAGAATCTTATGCATGCAAAATGATAGACTAATGCCTCGAATGTCTGTTATAGTCCAGCCAAAAGCTTTCTTGTGCTCTCGTAACACTCTCAGTAAATTTTCTTCATGCTCCAATGTTAGTGAAGAAGAAATAATAACAGGTAATTCAGAAGAGTTTCCAAGAAATGCATACCTGAGATGACTCGGAAGTAACTTCAGCTCCAACTGCGGTGGTTCTTCAATTGAAGGCTTGATTCGATATTTCTTCGGAAGTTCCGGACTTTCAACTGGTGGTGTTAACTTGAAATGGAATGGCTTGTCAAGGTAGTTGATACATTCCAGGATTTCAGCGTCTAGCTCGTTGTCAGTCATGTTGGTGATGCAAGCTTCATGTTTGTCCGTGGGAATTGTATCAGTGTCCTGGATGATACTATCAACAACATCAATTCTGAAACATTTTTCCTCATTTTCATCGCTCAGGAATTTCATGGCTTTGAAAACATTGAAAGTAACTTCTTGGTCCTGAACTTTCATGGTTAGTTCTAATTTTTTTACATCAATCATAGTTCGTCATGTCACCAAGAATGGTCTTCCAAGGATGATAGACACATCTTTGTCTTCTTCCATGTCAAGGATAATGAAATCTGCTGGGAGAATGAGTTTGTCGACTTTGACCAGTACATCTTCAACAACACCTCTTGGAAATGCTAGTGTTCTATCAGGAAGTTGCAGAGAGACTGAAGTGGGCATTGTTTCTCCAATCTGCAGTTTCCTGAAAATAGAAAAAGGCATCAAGTTAACACTCGCACCTAAATCACAGAAAGCCCTACCAAAGTTATGTTCTCCTATGATGCAAGGAATAGTGAAACTGCTAGGATCTTTCAACTTTGGGGGAAGCTTCCTCTGAATGATGGCACTGCATTCTTCCGTCAATGCTACTGTCTCGTAATCTCCGAATCTCCGTTTTTGTGAAAGAATGTCTTTCATGAATTTTACATAGCTGGGAATTTATTCCAAGGCTTCTACAAATGGAATGTTAATGTGCAGCTTTTTGAACACCTCCAGGAAACGAGCAAACTGCTTGTCCAGTTTGTTTTTCTGAGGACGCTGTGGAAAAGGTGGAGATGGAGTGATTTGTTATTTTTCCTTTGCTTATTTTTCATCCATCTGTTGCTCTGTTTCTTTTGGAACTTCCTCAGCTGTTGTTCTGACTCCAACATCTTTGTTGATTTCAGTACCGCTTTTTAACATGATGGCATGACACTGATTCTTCCCTATAATCCTTGGATTTGGTTATGTGTTGCTGGGAAGATTCCCTGGCGGTCTGTAACTCTAAGTATTGGCCAGTTGTCCAATTTGATTCTCCAGTGCTTTGATGGAAGCAGATTAGCTTTGAAACATAGCATCATATGCCGCTTGTTGCTTTTTGAACATCTCTGCAATCCATTCTTTCATTTCTGGTTCTTTTTCAAGCTCCTGGTTTTTCTGTTGGAATCCTGGTGGTGGATAACTCTTTTGCCCTGAATTGTTATTCCATGAGAGATTGGGATGATTCCTCCACCCTGGGTTATAGGTGTTGGAATATGGATTGTTCCCATGTCTATTGAAATTGTTGACATAATTCACCGTCTCTTCAAGTTGGTTTGGTCCTGGTGCTCCTCCATATGGTGAACTTGTGGCTCCAATGTTGCTTTGAGTGCTGAGAGTCTCCATGATTTTACATATCTGATCCAGCTTGGCGTTGACTGCTGTATTGGCTTCAACTTCATAAATTCCTGCAATTCTTTGGATCATGCTCATTTCTGTTGGCCACAAGGAATTATTGTTGGCCATTTCTTTGATTAGGTCACAGGCTTGATCTTCTCCTTTTGCCATTAAAGCTCCTCCAGAAGCAGCATCGATTGTGGTTCTCATCAGTCCAGAAAGTCCATTATAGAAAGTTTTGACTTGAAGCCATTTTGGAATCTCATGGTGAGGACATTTCCGGAGCAAATCTTTGTACCTTTCCCAAGCTTTGTAGAGAGTTTCCGAGTCTTGTTGTACAAAGGATGTGATGTCATTCCTCAGCTTTCCAGTTCTGGCTGGTGGAAAGTACTTTGCAATAAATTTGGTGCCTAAAGTGTTCCAAGTTGTGATGGAACCTGCTGGTAGTGAATGTAGCCAAGCTTTAGCTCTGTCCTTCAAGGAGTATGGAAAAACCAGCAGTCTCATTGCTTCTTCAGCTTCTCGGTTGTAATTGAAAGTGCCGCAAACTTCCAGAAAGTTGCTGATGTGGGTATTAGGATCTTTAGTTGTTTTTCCCCCAAATTGCACTGACTGCTGAATCATCTTAATGCATGTTTTGATGTCACACGCATTTGCTGGTAAAGGAGGAAGTACAATACAGGAAATGAAGCCGTCGACCACCGGAATGGTTCTGTCTCGAATGGGTATTGGTGGTTTAACTTCCAAAGGTTTATGTTGATAATTGCTACTTGGCCTTCTCGTCTTTCCCTTCTCAACTGTCTGTCTTATATAAAGTATTCATCTTTCGTAAATGATGATTCCTTTTTCGAAAGAGATATTGATTAGATATTGATTAGAATGTCTAATCAATCTTATGTATCATTTGATGATAACATAATAAATACTTTATTATTACGATTGTAGATATCGATTTAATCGTAATTATTACTAGTTATTTTGATATCCTATAGGCCATATGATAGATCTTAAAATACGTTCTTTGTGATCTTTGAGATATTAAGAACGAGTTTCTAATTCATGGAGAATACAGTCTGCAATCATTAGGGTCATATTGGTTTTGAGACTAATTATGACGTTAGACAGTCTACATCATAAAGAGTCACAAAAGATGCAGTGGGAGTGTCACGAAGGATTCTACTATTTAGTGGAATTAGATGCAACTTATGAAGTATTGACTTATGAAGTTGCATAGTGACCTTATAAATTAGAAGTTTTATATTGGTGTTGTGCTTGTGGTTGTCCGCATAATATTTTGGATTTGATCCCTAAATACTAAGACAACTCAGTAGCTGTAGCACAATACTGATGTAGTGTCTGATTCATATTAATGTATAATTTAGATCCTATAAAATATGAAAGATACTGGCTATGGGAAACGATTGGGTTTGTTTGACAAACTCATTTTGTTATAGCGGACTTATTTCTTGTTGCCTACCTCTTAAGTGCTAGGTGAGCTTTTGAGGGCTATGTGTATACGATACACATTGAGATGTATATATGATACCGTGGATTAGCACAAGAGCAAGTGGGAGAAACTGTTGGGGTTGGTGCTCAGAGCGCTAATCCGGACCGTATTTATGTATGATTCATGAATACGAACATCCCCTTTTTTTCCATAATAGTACTTATTTATGGTTGCACCTCTTGTTTTTATATACGTATTCGATCTGATTACGATTAGATTGAAACTAAATATGGTTAAGTGATATGTATATATTAGACAAAGGCATGATAATATATAATGCAGTACCCAATTACAAAGGTATTTTGTAATTGACATTGGGAAGTGTCACTGCTAAATATATATTATCAAATATAGATCCAGGTCAAGATTTACTAACACGGGTCGGTTAGTCAAATCCGTTGAGACCAGTACATGTCGTATATCGAGACTTGGTCCGATGGTTTATCCTAAAGAACCATGAGTCTAGGGAGACTCGTATAGACGTGTAGGTGTTTATAATGGATAAACACTGAATGACTCACCAAAGATTCTTAATGGATGGTACACCAATGTCAATAAGAATCTTCTCGGGTTGAGTAGCATAGTGGTCCTTCGACTTGAGATACCACTGTGGATGTATGAGATATCCTCCACACCTAGATGGCAGTCACGTCACCGATCTATTTAGATCAGACCTCCGCCTGTTCGTTGGGTGTGGACCGATCCTCAGGATATCCTGTGTGTATCAAGAAAGGATCCGTCAGTTCTGTGTACAGAGCATAGGTAGTCCATATGTGATTAGCAATCTGTAAAATCTGTGGCCACAGTATACTTCGGAAGTGAGTTCCGAATGTTATTTAGAGATTGCGAATAGAAACGTCGATGGGATAATACCTATAGAGATTTGACGTTTACATCTATATCTCTGGTATTATCCGGATACCTGTGACGGGGGGATTATACGTATGCAATGACCTCGACCTGTATGATTCAGCGAGTTTATCCGTGGTCGTCATAATTTAAGGGTGGGTAAGTTATGGACAAGAAATTAGATTTTGTGACGGATATACCTGAATCTAGAAAGTCTCACTAATGAAATATACTCGTAGAGCACTAGGGTAACTTTTATGAATAATGATGATTATTTATAAATCGTTTAAATGTTAAACGAAAAATACATGCGAACGGGCCGAACCGTCATTTCCTAATTAATGTGTATTTGTATTTAATAGATGATATTATTAAATACACATTAATAAATTGTCAAATAAAGGTATTTGACATATATCATTAATATATGTATTTGAGATATTTAAAGTAAATATAATACATATATTTGAGATATTTGTATTTAATTAATTAATTAATTATTTAATTGTTAAATGATTAATATAATTAAAATATAAATATCTCACCAAATGATAAAGTTAGGAAATGATTAAAGGAAAAGGTTGTCAAATTGAATTTGATATTTGTTTTAATTGTTAAAATTGAAAATATCCATTTTCCTTTTTATTTGTAATTTTCGGCCAACACCCTAAATTGAATATAAGTGTTATATTTTTGTGTTGCAATTGTTGACTTATTGAATTACATTAAAGTGTTAATGATTTCTAAAACAAGTTGGCAAGTTGGCTTTAAATGAAACAAAAACTAAATATCTAGATATTTTATACTACCTAATTTCGGCCAAGGCTCCTTTTGGATGGAGTATATATTGTTTCATTTCATTTTTAGGGTTTATAAAGTTCATTAGATATCAAACATAATACAAAAGTAGTTGAGAGAAAAGCTTGAAGGCTAAAGGAAGATGGCTTGGAAAATCATGGTTTTGTAAGTTATTTTTCAAAGTCTTGAACATGAAAATTGTTTCTAACATGCTTAGCATCATTTTTTGTTGCTTTTGTGTTGTCTCTCTTCATATAGTTTGTGTTTTATTTGGTTGAGAACTTGTGTGAAAGAATGATGCATGTAAGTGAGCTTAAACTTGTTTTAAAGCTTACTTTTGATTCTTTGAAAATCAAAGTTGTCATTCTAGAGTTAGTAAGCCACTCCTTGGTGACCTAGAATTGTTCTAGAGTTTTTTCAAAGTGGCGAGGTTTGATTGGTGAAGTATTGAATGGATTAAAGTGTTGGATTTTGTAAATTTGGTGAAATTGGACAATTTGATGAAATTGAAAAATTAGGGTTCATAACCCACTCCAAATTTGGGGATTTTCATATATGTGATGTATTATGGTATGAATATGATGCATGTAAAATTTTAGGTTGATTGGATTTGATCTTGGCATGTTTTGAACTAAAGGGACCAAATTGCAATTAATTGAAAATTTTGGGTGGCTCTCGGCATTAGACTAAAAATTGGGGATTTGTGTGAAATCTGATTTTTGATGCATTAGATGTGTTGAAAAACATTTTAGAAATGATTTAGAATCATCCAAAATTATATTTGACAACTTTTGGACTAAAATGATCAATTAACAAAGTTTTGGGGCAATTAGGTAATTACCAAGAAATTTGATTTCTTGTGTAATTTTTCAGAATTTGATAATTGGATAATTAAATAAATAAGTTTATTTAATTGATCAGAGAAAAATTTTTGAAATCGGAAAATTTTGATTTTCCGCGATTCCGCTGCGTTACCGATATTCCCCCTTAAAACCCCAACACAGTCAACCATAGTATCACAGACCTTCATCAGGTCTTGCAGAGTGGAGACTTCCATGAACCTTCATCAGGTTTATTCGACCGTAGTCTCACAAACCTTCATCAAGTCTGATGGAGTGTAGACTCACATGTACATTCATCAGGTATAGTGGAGGGAAAACTTTCTCGGACCTTCATCAGGTCCAGTCGACTGTAGTCTCACAGACCTTCATCAGGTCTTGTAGAGTGGAGACTCATATGGACCTTCATCAGGTTCATCCGAATGTGGTCTTATGGACCTTTTTCAGGTCTAGTTAGGATGGGGACTCTCATGGACCTTCATCAGGATAATTCAACCGTAGTCTCACAAATCTTCATCAGGTCTGTTGGAGTATAGACTCACATCTATCTTCATCAGCTATAGTGAAGTGAAGACTTTCTTGGACCTATATCAGGTCTAGTCGAGCGTAGACTCTCATGTACCTTCATAAGTTATAGTGGAGTGAAGACTTTCTTGGACTTTCATCTGGTCCAGTCGACTGTGGACTCCCATGTACCTTCATCAGGTATAGTGGAGTGAAGACTTTCTTTGACTTTTATCAGGTCGGCCGGACTGTAGACTCCCATGTACCTTCATTATGTATAGTGGAGTGAAAACTTTCTTGGACCTTCATCAGGTCCGGTCGACTGTAGACTCCCACGTACCTTCATCAAGTCGGCCAGATTGTAGACTCTCTTGTAACTTCGTCAGGTATTATGGAATGTAGACTCCATGTACCTTCTCCATGTCAGGTGAAGTAAGAGATTATCAGACCTTCATCAACATGTCTGGTCGACTGGGGACATTCTGAAAGGAAAAATCTATTGGACCTTCGTCTGGTCCAGTCAACTACAGCCTCATCAACACTTATCTGACCCAATCTACTGTGGCTCCATTGACCTTCACCAAGTCTAAGGAATGGCTCTGAATAATTAGAATAGAATAGGACCTTAAGTTTTATTTTCTCATTTCGACTAACAACCCCAGACGACGAGAAACATGTTCTCTCGTGAGTTATGTGGCACACTTCTAGAGCTAATTGGTATCCTACACACGAAAAAAAAAAGGAAGGAAGCATGCGACCAAATTTTGCATGTGCATGAGGCGTGTCCATTCCACACTCGCTGATCATGAAAGAAGCATATCGCCACACGTAACCCATAGCCATGCACGAACTACCAGAAAACCAGCCCACCATGAGCAAGACTGCAAGCTGAGCAAGAAGGATCCGTGAAGAAAAGAAGCCCATTAATGTAAAGAGCAAAAACACATGGCTCCAGAAGGATTGCAAGCTGCCCAATACTCAAGATACCCTCCAATCTCCATAAAGCTTCATAAGGCTGTTGAAGAAAAAGTCACTCGACAAAAAGAACCTGCTAAGCAACAAAAAGTTGAGATAAATTGAGGCTAACTACCCCATGCTGAAAAAGTTGAGTTAAATAAAGAGCTCACTACCTACAGTGCAAATAAAGCCACACTACATGCAAAATGATGAATGGCCCTAACGTGCCTACTACAAAATAAAATGGTCCACTAAATAAAGCTCCATGCGTAACTGTCACAAACAAAGTCGCATGGGATCTAAGAGGAGCTTTCCAAGATAGTATATGTGAAAGGCCACCCCACATGCATGAAAAGAAGAAGCCCATGTACATGTTATGTTCAGAACTGAAAGACGCACAAAGCATAAGCTACCATCACATATATGACTATTAGTCTCTAATAATACTAGACAACGTGGACATCTACTATGAATGATATCTTTACCAAATAACAGTATTACTGAAATCCATCCCAGTCGACACAATGAGCATATTTTTACGAGAAGAACTCCTCTCAACTTGGATGAAATAACATGGTTATATCGCAGGCTGTCGACCATGATCCTCAGACCACAGGTATAAAAATTCTCTCCTTACCACTAACCGTGTTTGTGATGTCAGGCATACAATTTGCATAAAATGACTGGGGCTCATTCAACACTACAAGACGTTCTTATTTTAGAGGACCATCAGACGAAAAGTAAAAAGGAAATAATATACCTCTTTCTTCCATCCGAAAAACTACTGGATAGATCAACATGTGACCCAATCAGTAGATATTATTGATACGGGAAAATCAACTGACTTACTCAACGAAGCCTCTAAGCGAAAGGTAAAAAAAGTACTTGCTCTTTGTCGCTTTCATGATTCATGTTCTAAGAACTTGCAGATAATGTCATACAACATATGTCAAGACCTAGACCTTCATCTGGTCCAGACGATATGAATACTCCCCATGCTGCCTCTTCAGGACCTTTCGACTGGAGTATATTCTTACCTTCATCTGGTCCAGTCGATGGGAACATTCCTCAATTGGCTCATGTCGAGCCCAGTTCAAGACCTATACCTTTATCTGGTCCAGACGATATGAAGACTCTCACTGGTGCCCTTTCAAGACCAGTTGGCTGAAGTATATCATGGCCTCTATCTGATCCAGTCGACGGGAACATTCCCTAATTGGCTCATATCGAGCCCAGTTCAAGACATGGACCTTCATTTGGTCCAGACGACATGAAGACTCCCCCTGGTGCCTTTTCAGGACCTGTCGGCTGGAGTATATCATGACCTTCATCTGGTCCAATCGACGGGAACATTCCCCAATTGGCTCATGTTGAGCCTAGTTCAAGACCAATACCTTTATCTGGTCTAGACGACATGACGACTCCCTCTGGTGCCTTTTCAGGATCAATCGGTTGGAGTATATCCTGGCCTTCATCTGGTCGAGTTGACGAGAATATTGCCCAATTGGCTCATGTCGAGCCCAGATCAAGACCTGGACCTTCATCTGGTCCAAACGACATGAAAACTCCTCATAGTACATTTTCAAGATTAGTCAACTGGAGTATATCATGGCCTCCATATGGTCCAATCGACGAGAACATTCCCCAATTGGCTCATATCGATCCCAGATCAAGACTTGGACCGTCATCTGGTCCAGACGACATGAAGACTCCCCCTAGTGCTTTTTCAGAACCAGTCGGCTGGAGTATGTCTTGGCCTTTATCTGGTCCAATCAACGGGAGCATTCCCCAATTGGCTCATATCGAACCCATTTCAAGACCTGGACCTTCATTTGGTCCAAACGACATGAAGACCCCCAGATACCTCTTTTAGACCAGTCGGCTGGATAATGTCCTGGCCTTCATCCGGTCTAATCGATAAGAGAATTCCCCAATGACTCATGTCGAGTCGACTTAACAATCTGGTCGGTTGAGTGTCATCAATAACTTATTTATTTTTCTTTAAACATGATGTTACTCTTAACAGGACAAATCTACATAATCATCTCATGTCGAGTCGACCATAGCGAGTCCAAGAAGCATTGACACCTAGGTCGGGTCAGTTGAAGATCATCCCTGATATGTGCTTAGCTCCATCAAACATGATATAACCTTTGACTGGTCCAAACGACATCAATACTCAGGTATGCCTACACAGATCCCAGACGACATACTCATCAAAATACTCTCCACGCCAATGACTCATTGACATAAAGAGTATGGGACAAACTGTACGAGTTAAATTTGGATCAAGGTTCTCTCCAAGCCTTATATCAAAGGCAACGCAGGAACATTGCTTAGTCCAAGTTTGGGCTGGGGAACCAACGGATCTTGTAGGTCCAATTGTAGTCAAAACCCATTTTTCAAGGCCCCGCCGGAAGAAACATCTATTCAGATATTGATTTTTCTCTTCACATTCAGCTGCCATCACTGAAAAAAGAGTGTTACCCATCATAAGTGGGTCCCACCTGTTATGATTGGTGCTCGGGATGCCAATCCGGATCGTATTTATGTCTGATTCATGAATACAAACAATTCTTTTTTCCATAATATTACTTATTTATGGTAGTACTTCTTTTTTTTATATACATATTCGATCTAATTACGATTAGATTGAAACTATATGAATTAGTGATATGTATATATTAGACAAAGACCCGATAATATATTTTGTAGTGCGCAGTTACAAAGTAGTTTGTAATTGACATTGGGAAGTGATACTACTAGAAGTATATTATCAAATAAAGTTCCTGGTCAAAATTTACTGACACGGGTCGGTTATTAAAATCCATTGAGACCAGTACATGTCGTATATCGAGACTTGGTCTGATGGTTTATCCTAATGAACCATGAGTCTTGGGAGACTCATATAGACGTGTAGGTATTTATTTGATAAACACTGAACGGCTCATCAAAGATTTCCTAATATATGGTACACCAACGTCAATAGGAATCTTCTCGCTTCGAGTAGCATAGTGGTCCTTCGACTTGAGATACCACTGTGGATATATGAGATATCCTACACACTTTGATGGCAGTCACATCACTGATCTATTTAGATTAGACCTTCGCATGTTCGTTGGGTGTGGACTGATGCTCATGATATCCTGTGAGTATCATATAGAATCCATCAGGCCTGTGTACAGGGCAAAAGTATCATGTATGTATTTTCAATTTAGTAAATCCATGGCTGTGGTATAGGAAGCGAGTTATGAGTATTATTTAGAGATCATAAATTTAAAAGTCGACTATATTATACCTTAGGGATTTGGCGTTCTTATCTATATCACCGGTATAATATTGATAGTCTGTGACGGGGGGATTATACGTATGCAATGACCTCGACTTGTATAGTTTAGCGAGATTATCTGTGGTCGTCATAATTCATGAGTGAGTGAATTATGGACACGAAATTGGATTCTGTGACGGATAAACCTAAACTTAGAGAGTCCCACAATATGAAGTGTACTCGTTGAGCACTTGGGCAACGCGTTATGAATAATACAGATTATTCATAATACTTCATCGGATTAAATGAGTTAATTCGAATCGTTTAAACGGTTAAACGAAAATACATGCATTATGGGCATTTCAGTCAATTAATAATTAATGTGTATTTGTATTTGATACAAAATATGATTTGATACATATTAATTATTTTTCAAATGAGACTTTGACACATGCCATTAATATATGTATTTTTTATTTAATGTGAATAAAAATACATATATAATAATATTTGTATTAATTAATTATTTAGGTGTTTAAATGTTAAATATCTAGATAATTAAATTATTTCAATATTACATAAATGTTATGCAATATGTTTGATTATTATTGGTTACATGTGGCATGATTTTATTAAGCTTAAAGTTTGCAAATTGGATTTGTCAACTTAAAGCTTATTATTATTGAATTTGATTAAAATGACCAAATGACCATTTTACCCCTCCAAAGTCGATTTGGCCTTATTTTTCTAAATTAGAAAATTTTGTTTTCTCATTCAAGAAGACTCCATGGCCGAACCCTTGAAGAAGAAAAGTTCCCAAAATTTTCTTGAAGAACCAATGAAGAAAGTGCAGAAATCAAGAAAAAAGTTTAAGGAAATCAGGAGATTTTGAGGTAATCTTCAATAATCTTAAACTTAGAAAGCTTGTTTCTTGTTCTTGAATATATAGAATAGTTCTAGGGTTTCTTCCTTTCTTAGATTTTGGGGCTTTTTGATTTTGAGGATGGATTTGGAGGCTTGATGAATGTGTGAAGTTTGATTGAATGATATTAGTGTAATATTAGTTCAATTTTTTTCATTTGATGACTTGTTGCCATTCTAGAGTGTTATGACCACTCTTGTAAATCCTAGAATTGTTCTTGAGTTCTTCATTTGTGGTGAATTTGGTTGGCGTAAGTATTAATATGATTAATGTTGAGAAAATTGGATTTAAAGCATGAAAAATGATATTTTTTAGTTACCAAATCAGATCTGGAATTTCTATGATTTTGGTGATGAAAAGAATGTTGTATAAATATATTGGATGTATTTTGGGAATTGGAACAATTATCGGAAATTATTTCGGAGTTGAAATATGCGAAAACGGTAAAAACGACGTTACCGGGTGAGTTTTGGGCTTACCGGGTGTCCGCTATCCAAACAGTGAATTAGTCACTGTTCGGGCAGCCTATGAACTGCCCAAGTACTATTGGAGCTGACCCGAGCACCCCCCATATGTATTGGTTGGTCGGTTCGGATAAGAACGCGTTTTATGCCATTTTGCGGAAAAATATTTTTCGTAAAAGTTTTGCGATATTTCTAACCTATTTATGTCGTTATTTGACATCAAATAAATATGTTTAGGTGAAATATGAATGAATTATTCATATTGGATATTGAATAATTTATTTGGTAATTTTAAAATTTTTTAAAGTTACGATTTCGCCCGAACCACGCACTTCCGTTGTGCCCGCGCTAAAACCCCAACACCACCATCATAAATACACCTCCTTTATTAGGTGGAAGACTACCCCCTTAGCCTATAAAAGGGAGTAAGATTCAGAGAAGAGGGGGATCCGGATCCAGAGGCAAGCTCAAGCTATGAAGTTGGAGCTCTCAAACCCTCTCACCCTTTATACACCGGACCACCGCCCTCACGATAATTTACGGAGGTCAAGGTAGCCTACTTCTATCATATATATATAGCTCACTTCCATTACTGACTTGAGCATCGAAGGGCCTACGGCCACCACCACACCGGTGGGTAGATACTTCCCGCTCACTCTATATTTGTTTTGCAAGATCGCTAGTGCCCCAACCTATAAATACTCGATTGTGGACATCGGACGAAAACCAACGTCCACACACAATAAACACATATTATCATGAAGATAATTCTATTAATTACTTAACTTTATTAAGGTCGTCAATTTATTTTTTCAATTAATTAATTTTTTTGAGGTTCGGAAAAATTTATCCTAACAAGCGTAGCTCCAAATTAATTAAATCGTAAAATTTTGGCCGTTACAATATCAATCAAATCTTATATTTATAGATCAATAATATATATATTTTCTTGAAATACTCTATATTTTAGGAGATACTTAATTTTTAAATTTAAAATTGGAAAAAAAAAACCCTATTATTTCTTGTTACATGCCATTTTTCAGTGACAATCTTTTAATAACATTATTTTACTGTGTATATTTATATAATTTTACATGCAGGCAGACTAAATGAAAATAGTCATTTTTATTTAGATTAAATTAAAATAACCGGTTTTGAATTTTTTTGAAATTTCCCTATTTTATTTGAGTTTTTTTAAATGTCTTATTGTGTTTATATATTCTTAATTTGAAAACAGATATGGTATTTTAATTTATTTTTCTGAATGGAAAGATAGATTATCTGTCAAATTGTTTAGCATTTGATATAATCGGCGATATGTAAGTTTGTTTTATATTTAAAAAAATTAAGGTGTGCTTTTTTGAGTAAAAATTATAAATTTTAACATTTGCAAAAACTCAATTTAATTTTAAAAGAAATTACAATTAATTATCATAATTTTTTGTGTAGTTAACTAAACGTTTAAAAATTATATTTTAATCAAAATAAAATTTTATCATCCAACCTCATACCAAACCAAAATAAATTGAACGTTTAACAAGAATCAAAATTAAAATATATATATTGCTAAGGATCCATAAAAGAAGAGCTCATACAAGATCATCATCACTGGTTATAAATTTACTTCAATAATGAAACAAACTAACACTGTACTCTATAATGGCGTCACCATTAGTAGCATTGAAGTAAGCAGTCTTAAGCTTAGCGAAGCCTCTAGCCATCCTAAACTTACCTCTCCCTCCGACCACCGCCAGCTCACGGCTAGGCTCTGTCACCGGATTCCTCGAAAACACGCTAAACGAGCTCCCGTTAAACTTTCCACTTGTCAAAGCAAAATCAATATAGATCACAATGGCAAAGTTGTTTGTATCTTGACTTGAAGACACATAAAGGCCTTGAGCATTACCAATGATCTCTGAGTTGGGTTCAGGACCCACTCTCAGGGCATCATCAACGGCCAAAACGCTTCCAAATGGCGTCGGTGACTTATCGTCGGTGATATTAGCATGGGCTACCATCACTGCACTAGGGTTTTTACCACTAAGGATATCATGGAGGAAGAAATGGAGTTTGGTTAATTTCTCCTTCATGGGGGCAGCTGCCACACTCTTCGAATAGTACTTGCAGTGTACCGGTGCAGTGGCGATGCAGAGGATCAAAGCCAGACAAAAAATTATTGTGCTTTTCATTTTGTTTTCTTCTTTATTTCTAAGCCTTTGCATTGGTGATCATAAGAAATAATGGCAGTGATAGAAATTAAACAATTTATAGGGGGGGCTTATCATCTTATTTAGTTTCTTTGAATTTCTATGGGAAGAAATTAACAAAATCCAACCGTAATTTTCATTTATTTCCTTTAATGCCCTAATTATATAGATTAATAACAAATCCAGCGTTAATTATAAAGGATATAAATAAGAAAACAAATCGATAAATCCTCCTTTGCAAGGATAGTCTTCCATATTGGGTGGCCTAGTAAATATTTAAAAAAAATCTACCTGTAAAATCAAATCTCAAGCATTTAAAAATGATTGTAAATATCAACTCATATATTTGTGCATATTTTTGTAATATAAATGTTGTAGTTTATTTCATTGATTATTATATCTGCATCCTTGAGCATATTAAACTATTATATTTAGGAAATTTTGACAAAATATTGTGACTAAATCTCATCGATATCATGCAATCCAAGAGTAAAAATAAGAATAATAAAGCCACTTTATTCTATTCAATAGATGATAATTATGTCTAATTTTTTTTTTAAAAAAAATTATACATAAAATATACAGGTTTACCTTTTATGACCGATGTTATTTTAGTTTAATACACTTGAATATTGTTGGATATATGTCATAAAGTATCATATAATATGTAAACGAAATTATTATAATAAATAAATGATATTATTTCATTTATCAAATTGTTTTTTTTTTTAAATCACAAACTATAAATTGTCATGCATATCCATGATTATTCATGTGCTTTCAAACTAAGTGTATAAGTGTTATATATAAGATGATTTAAGTATGAAATTAGTTATCTAAAATGATCCATAGAGAGTAAGAAAATGGTTATTTTATTTGTGGTTTATCTACAGTTGTGTTGTAACACATCGTCAGAAGCAGGATACTACCAGCATGAGACATGATCGACCCATCTCCATAAGCCTCCAAATTTACAGAAAATCGGACATAATATATCCTAAAACTGGACAATGTGGATCACAGTCCAGCATCAAAACGGAAACTGTAATAAACATTAAATATATAAAATGACCTCAGGTCCACACACAAGACATATCAAACTTATACTCAATATTTAAGTGCTATGTGCCCACAACATCAAATGCAAATCAAAATTTTTAATTAATAAATACAAAACAGCGTTCTAAGCACGACAAATAACATAATAATCATCATAGACCATAAGCCTTTAAGACTTTTCTCATGACACTTGCGAGGTGACTGTAACTTAGGCGATCCGTGTCTCGAACATGATTTTCAAAGTTAAGGTGGTTGACCCTCTGGTAGCCAACCTGCAAAACTAGCAAATTGGTTTGGTGTGAGTTATAAAACTCAGTAGTAACCACGCTCGTACTACAAACAAAACATACAAGTCAAGCATAACAGAAGCTTTTTAGAATTACCAAGTTGTTGAGAGTTCAGAATTATCAACTTTTTATTATCATTTATTCTTTATACATGTCAAATCCATATATATATATATATAAATCTAATATCCAAATATCCAAAGCATACAAAGAAAAAATTCGAATATCACAGAGTACATCATTTAACATAGAATTCATTTCAATCATATAAAACATGAAGTCACATTTTTTTACTTTAACACGAATAAGCATGTTTGAAATATCATCAAATCGATAAGTCAAACAAACTTTCTTCAATTCGAAATAAACTTTCTTTAATTCTGATAGCCTTACAATTGCTTAATATTCGTGACATATACACTTTCACGTATATCGGTTCAGAAATCAGAGCTCACTTCTCTTACATTCATGCAAATCCAATTTCAAAATTCTTATTTGGAGACATGTCTAGTACCAGAAGCTTACAAGTGCGTTCAGTCTCTTTCACAATATACATACATATAATAGTAAACTTAGCAAACACACTTTTTAACATCCTATACTCACACCGACTTTCAGGTCAATCTTTTATTCCATGAAAGCATACAAAATCTATACATTTCACGGACTTTATCATATACACACATACACTCAGACATACATACAATCATCGTGCAACCGACAACGAAACATACATAACAGTCAATACATCAAAGAACACATAACCCAAACAACACTAAATTATCAATCAATTAAGCAAACACACATGCACACATATCACGTAATACAAACTTATAGAACAATTTCTCATACACTGGCATATACATGAAAAACCCTCTGACTCATCATCAAAATACTCATACACATACGTATATACATCAGACATACGAATATACACATTACTACGAATTCAAATGCTAAATCTTTAACAATCCTCATTCTTTCACTTATCGATCAAACATACTCAGCTCTGAATTTATATCCGGAAATATCTGATACAGAAACTTATCAATTAAACATATTCATTCAGGAATGTCTTAGCTTATACTCATTTCTTATCACATTTAACCAATCCAACCTCTAAACCGATAATTCGCATGTATTAGTCAATAAAAAACTTATTCAAATAACGTACATATACATATGCTAATACAAATTCAAATATCATAACTTGTTCCCCTTACTGATCTTATATACTCAAATCATACATATTCTATCATCTCATATATATATATATATAAATACGAGTACATATACTTATACATATGTTTATACATATACATATCATTACAAATTCATACACTTTCGTACATCAATAAATACATATAGACATTAAGCTCATCAAATATCTCACTTCATATGATAATAATAATAAAAATCCATATTTGTGTGTAACACCCTGCCAAAGACAGGATGCTACCGGCAAGAGACAGGATTGACCGATCTCCATAAGCCTATGAATTTACCGAAAATTCGACATGATGTATCCTAAAAACTGGACAACCTGGATCGCAGTCCAGCATCAAATGGAAACTAAGAATACATCAAATAAATAAAAGGACCTCAGGTCCACACAAATCTCATCAAAATAATATCCTAAGGGCTCCGCCCACACCATCAATCAACACTCAAGGGCTTTGTGCCCACCACAACATAAACAATCAAAATATTTACTAAATATATATATATATACAAACAGCGTGTTCAGCATGATAATAAAATATTAATCTCAAATGCTCCACTTTCTAAAGCTTATCCCATGACACTTGCGAGGGTGACTGCCGCTTGGGTGATCTGCGCCTCGAGCATGACTTCCATAGTTGATATGGTTGACCGATCATGTAGCTAACCTGTAAAACTAGCAAACTGGTTTGGTGTGAGTTATAAGAACTCAGTAAGTAACCATGCTAGCACTACAAACAAAATATACAAGTCATTACATTAGAAGTTTTTCAGAATTTACAAGTTATTACGAGTCTTAGAATTATTAACTTCCATTTATCCTTTATATTTTTCCTATATCAAATTTTCATATTTACATATTGTCAGTATAGTAACTAGACATTCAAAGCACACGAAACATATATTCGAAACCACAATGTACGTCATATAACATTAAAACCATTTCAATGTTAAACATGAAGTCACACATTAATACTTATCACAGTTGAATATCTTTGAAATATCATCAAATCGGTAAATTTAACAAACTTTCTTCAATATCAAAATAATCTTTCCCTAACATTTTTTAATCTATGATAACCTTACAATAGCTTAACTCTTGGGTTTCGTATACATTCACACATATCGTATCACATTTCTTATATATACATGCAAATACAATATCGTAATTCTTATACATATACGTACATACCATTACAACTTGGCAAACACGCTTTATAACCTCTTATATTCACATTGACTTCAAATCAACCATTCATATCACATAAGTATACATAATCCATACATATCACGAGTTCCATCATACATACACACATAATCATGCATATTTACAGTCATCACGCAACCAACCAAGAAATACACATAACAATCGATACATCAAAGTTCACACCGTCCAACAATACATACATTCGGCTGGTTTACACACACAATGCTCGTACGAGACTCATTATCTATTTTAGAATAGGTATGAGATGAATTCCGTCCAAACAGATTCCTAACCAGCTCGACTACTATACCACGAAATCATCAACTAATTAAGACTACATTCATGCATACATATCACGACACACCAAACTCATCGCACAACTTTTCATACATAAGCACATCCAAAACAAACACTCTAAACTTCATTCAACACTCACGTACATACACATATTCCAGACATACGAATATATGTATTACTTCGATTTCATGTATCATAGCCTTTACCAATCTTCATGTCTTAACATCATATGCATATACGAATACACGTTCATATACTTATACCTTTCCATAATAATTTATATACATGCGTTTATATCGATATCGGTTCATACCATTACATACATCCATACATATACATACCATTATGAGTCCATGTAGTTACATGCATCAATACATACATGTAGCCATTAAACTCATCAATCTTTTCAAAATACATATCATAACATTATCCTTGAATATTCTACTTCAAAGTATGGAGGACACCTCAAACATCCACAGTGATATCTCAAGTCAAAGGACCACAATGCTCACTTGAACCGAGAAGATTCCTATTGAAGTTAGTGTACCATCTATTAGGAAATCTTTGGTGAGTCATTCAGGTTTTACCCAATATAAACACCTACACGTCTATATGAGTCTCCCCAAACTCATGGTTCATTGGGATAAACCATCGGACCAAGTCTCGATATACAACGTGTACTGGTCTTAGCGGATTTTACTAATCGACCAGTGTTAGTAAATCTTGATCAGGAACTTTATTTGTTAATATACTTCTAGTAGTGACACTTCCCAATTTCAATTACAAACTGCTTTGTAATTGTGCACTACATTATATATTATCGGGTCTTTGTCTAATATATACATATCACTAAATCATATTTAGTTTCAATCTAATCATAATTAGATCGAATATGTATATAAAAGCAAGAAGTACTGCCATAAATAAGTAATATTATGGAAAAATGAATTGTTCGTATTCATGAATCAAACATAAATACGATCCGGATTGGCACTCCGAGCACCAACCCTAACATTGGGGATGTGAGGGGGGCGTGAGCTATTTAGGGAAATTCTATGATTCTCGTAATTTCTAGAAACTTCTAGGCATATATAGAAAACTTTCAAAAATTACCACTAGGCCCCCTACGAATTTGCACTTTGGTTCTTCTTCATGGACTATTTCGGTATTTCCTAAAATTGAGGCCCTTCTGATGCAAATGTCGAAATATGTACAACATGAAAGTTGTTCGTCTCGGAAACACGAGTCTGATGGTTCAAGAATCAGCTCAATAGGAGTTCGTTTGCTATCTTTATAGCCGAGCCTACAAATTTTTACACGTATAACGATAAGAATAAAAATCGCATAACCAATTTTCGAAACCACGCGTTTTCCAATATGACGAAGCTCCACTTTAAAATATTCTGATCTATTTGTCAACATATAAATTATTATTTTCGAATACCATCTCGTTCCAAAACCTAAACTTTAAATTCAGAAACTTTCCAGAACTGTTCCGAAAGACTCGGGATATTACATTCTCCCATCCTTATAAAAATTTGGTCCTCAAAATTTTCCCCGTCCTTAAATCTAGTCATTCAGAACCGATCGTACATACATTACCATATTATGCTTATTCGAAAGTCACTTCACTTTACACCTTTTCGAAAGTTATGTATTTCACACACCAATATAACTATGCCATATCAAAATAAAACACATCGAATCATACATTTTATACCAATAACACATCGAACTTATCATCTCAATTCACACGCATTCATAAAAACACACTCAAACTATTTCACACTTATCCATCAATAGAGTAAGAAAATCGAATACAGATTATATACAGCCAATCACATGCATCATCAGAAACGAAGAACATAGCACATGTTCTTTACATGAAATCAAATACAATACCAAAACGAAAACTTAACACAAATTTTATACTATCTATTTCGTCCACAAAACAAAACGGAACTCATTTATTTCACACCATGTCATTCTATATAATATATGTAAATGACATCAATACCAACTCTACATACGTACATATCCAATCTCACATACAGCATTGTATGGCTGTCAACATATCATACATAATCATCACAACACTCAAAAGATCTGTGACTAACCATAAACTTACATATTCTTATAACGAGCATAATCTTTTATATCAACCAATACATCCATTGTCACAGCCAGAAGTGACCCATAATCATAGTGCTCCTATGATGTTGATAGTCTGAAATATGTCAATCTTTATCATCATTAAATGGGAAAAACATAAAACGATCTCTTTCAAAAACTATTTCAAAAATACATTTTGAAAAAACTCTTTTATTGTAAAAAAAAATCAATTTCAAAATCCATTATCGTAAAATAATATTGAGCATCCAGCATAACTCACTGGACGAAACATAAACAAGCGCTCAATACCAGAATCACGCGAACATATCGGAAAATGAACGAAACGATCCATTGTTGACAGAGGGTCGGGTCAGCCCACTGTAGTTGGTCAAACCCCTATACAAGCATCAAGGAGGGTCAAAAACATAAAATCATCAAGTACCGTGACAGAAACATATCATATCGTATAATATCAAAAATAATGTCGAAATACATCAAATCAAAATGTAATTCTTTTGAAATCATTTTCCCCCAAAACATAAATGTGTAAATCAAAATAAATCTTTAATATAAATTTTTCAAAATACATACCGATCGTCCACTGCTCGGTCACGCGCATAGACCAGACAGTGTATAGACCATGTCGACAAGGTAGTGGGCCAACAATTTTCCGATGGTCTAGACCCCATAACGAGCGCCCCGGGAGCCAATCTGGAACAAAACATATACAAGCACCACAAAGGGTCAACAATATAAAATCATCAAGCACCGTGGCGGAAACAGATTTTCGAGCGTCTCGAAGAAAACAAGTTTTATAGTTTAAAAACATCAAAATCATTTTCGAACACCGAGACGGAAACATATTATCAAACACCTCGATGGAAACATATCGATAAATTTAAAAATATAAAAAAGTAAATCAAGCATTGAGGCGGAAACATTTTTTTTTATCCTTCATAATCAAAATCAAAACACCTTAAAACTTTCTTTCTTTCTTTCTTTTCAAAAAACTTTTGTGCCAAAAGTCAAATACCAAGTTTTTAAAACATAGTTTAAAATATCAGTTCACAATTCGGACAATCAACATCATAGAATTTCTCGTACCTCAAAACACCTTTAATTTACATTACTTACTTATACATATACCTATACAAACCTAATACTTTCAACTTAGCATACCCTTACACATACATATATTCAATGTACAAAAACATATATCAAAACAATCTTTCCCTAACATTCTTTAATCTATGATAACCTTACAATAGCTTAACACTTGATTTTCGTATATATGCAGACATACCGTAGCACATTTCTTGTATATACATGCAAATACAATATCGTAATTCTTATACATATACGTACATACCACTACAACTTAGTAAACACACTTTATAACCTATGATATTCACATCGACTTCAAATCAACCATTTATCTCACATAAGCATACATAATCCATACATATCACGAGTTTCATCATACATACACACACAATCAGACATCTTTACAGTCATC
This sequence comes from Zanthoxylum bungeanum, assembly GCA_019454045.1. Taxonomy (NCBI): domain Eukaryota; kingdom Viridiplantae; phylum Streptophyta; class Magnoliopsida; order Sapindales; family Rutaceae; genus Zanthoxylum; species Zanthoxylum bungeanum. Next base: position 28,508 of record SKCR01040832.1, read on the forward strand.
ATGCAACCAACTAAGAAGCACACATAACAATCGATACATCAAAGATCACACCGTCCAACAATACATACATTCGGCTGGTTTACACACACAATGCTCGTACGTGACTCATTACCTATTTTAGAATATGTATGAGATGAATTTCGTCCAAACGGATTCCTAACCTGCTCGACTACCATACCACGAAATCATCAACTAATTAAAACTACATACATGCATACATATCACGACACGCCAAACTCATCGCACAACTTTTCATACATAAACATATCCAAAACAAACACTCTAAACCTCATTCAACACTCACGTACATACACATATTCTAGACATACGAATATATGTATTACTTCGATTTCACGTATCATAGCCTTTACCAATCTTCATGGCTTAACATCATATGCATATATGAATACACGTTCATATACTTATACCTTTCCATACTCATTTATATACATTTGTTTATATCGATACCGGTTCATACCATTACATACATCCATACATATACATACCATTATGAGTCCATATAGTTACATGCATCCATACATACATGTAGCCATTAAACTCATCAATCTTTTCAAAATACATATCATAACTGTTAGACAGTTATGACCCATAGCGTCACTATTTTGTAAATGATATTGTATTATTGTACAAAATTAACTATGTAGTAATGAAATTGCCTTTTACCATGTTTATTTTGTAATTTATTTACTTTGATATAAATGGTAAGAGTCCCTATGATTAGTTCCGGATTGTGATGATATGAGACGGTATCAATCCATAAAGGTTTAATCATTAAATATCCCTAGTCGTAGTATTATCGAGATTAGACATCGATAATGCGGAATAGACTAGTACTGCACTTGTGCATGTTGTGAGGGCACAACGGCATAGTTCTCATATATTTAAGTATAGGATACTTATGCAAGTGCGGTAGGAGGTTGTGTTTTACCGATGGTACGGAAAATAGCTTCGCTCTGGATAGACCCCCCGGAATCCCATTGGTAGTATGTCTGCGTGTCTATGGGAGTCCGCTTCAGGGTAGGTGCATATGATCTTAACCTGAGACTTGCATCGCTAGTACTTACGACAATCGGTAAACTTTAGTTTTGGTGGTCCAGGCTTTAACGGGTTCTGTGTACACCTCTTCTGGATTTATCGAGAATCGTAGTGTATTGGGTGTGATGTCAAGATGGAAGTATCACTTCAGACATATGGAGATGATGATCGCGAGGGATACAGAACTAGTACTCTATAATGGTTGCAACCATCGGGATAATATGACTAGGTCAGGATTATCCGATTCAAAGAGACTGGTTGCTTGATGTCCGATATGTGTATCGTACGGGGCAGACACATCTCCAGCCCCAGGCCTTACATGTGATCATCCGATACTGGTTCGATATACATTATACTATGGTATACTACGCCTGTTATAGATCTTATATTCCAATAAGAATATTTCTGGAGAATTGGGTAGGCATGGCGTTTTGCTAGAGGCTAACCTTGTCTTGTAAATCGGTAAAAACGTAGTACTTGGTACGTACGTGTTCGGATAATCTGACGGCCGTATTTACTGCCAACATATCCAGAGATCTCTTGGGTCGCTTCCCGAAGATTCACCAATGACGTATGATTCAAACTCGATTAATCTTGGATTAATTACGGAGAGTCTTTATCTTGGATAAAGTACTATACAAGAGAGAGAACGATTAATTTGGAATTAATCGTAAAATTATTATATTCGATATAATAATCGAAATTCGATTTCGACGCGAAATTATAATTAGATTTTAATTCGGGCAAACGAGTTAATTTAGAATTAATTCGTTAGCGACGTAAATAATAATTTCGCTAGGCGCAATTATTTATTTAAATTCGATTTAATTAACGTCGCGACGTAAGTTCGGTATTTCGGAAATATCGAACCCGAACGCGTGAGTGCACGTGGGCCCACTTTCATTTGGAAACGTGTGGGGCCCACATGACACATGTCATTTTATGCATTATTTAATTGTTAATACATTGCATGGTGATAGTGTACAATACACTCAATGGTTTTGCATGGAGTTTGAGTGTTTGACACTCTAAGCCATTGCATGATTTGTGTCATAAGTTTATTATTAATTTAATAAATATTAGGCATAAATATAAATTGATTTTTGTAACAAAAATAATAACTCCTCTCTCTCTCACATTGCCGAAAAACAGATGCAGTTTTGGGCTCTCCATTTCTTCAATTTTTGTGGCAAGATTTGAAGAAGTTGTGCATTCAAAATCACAACAAAGGCTAGCACCTTCAAGGGATCATACATAGGTGATATGGGAAACTAATCCTTGAGCTTGGAAGGATCAAATTCGACTTGGAGTCCCTCTTTTCTTCTTGGCCGAGAGCTTCACTGCACAAGGGAGGAATTTCGCATCATCTTAGCATCCATTTTCAAGTATTGTGAGTATGATTCCGCCATACTTCAATTAATTCATTCATGTATTTATATATTTTTCTTGTTCTTGTTGATCTTGGGGCTTGGTAATTATTTCCAACAATGGTATCATTGAGCTTAAAGAGCATGCAAATATATTAGGATGTTATTTGGGGAAAATTGTATGAAGCATGATTTGATCAGTTTGCTTGATTAAATATGCTTAGATGTATGTTATTTAGATTACATCATCAATTTCATGGAAAATAAATTGGATTAATTTTTCCAACCCAAATGAGGCTTGGCCGAATACATGCAAGCATATGGACTAGATGATTTTTTAATTTTAAGACATTAGATGACTTGAAACAATATGGTATGATGATTTGTAACTCGATTGGATTGAAAACGAAATCGGAACCATTTTAATCACCTTGGCCGAATGCTTGATGGAGGATTAGGGACTTGATTTTTTGATTAAATATGTTGGACATATATTTAAGATAAAAATATGATTAATGGATTAATTGATATTTTGGAATATTGATTTAAAGGATTAATCATGATAATACACTTTAATTAATTAAGTTATAAAATTTGGAATTTTAAAATTTGGTTAGTTGGGCTTAATTTTGAATTGGGCCTAAAACTATTATATTTGGACATAATGGGCTTGGTTGGGCCAAGTAGATTTGGACCATTTGGATTGGATCCAAAATGGGCCTAAATCACACCATTTAAGCCCAAATGTAATAAATGGGCTTTTATGTTTAATTGGGCCTTATGGCTTGATATTGATTTTATGGCATATGAGGGTGATTCCTTATTGGGCTTGGTAATTGGGTTTGACCCATACATTGACCAAAACCCAAGCCTAAAGAAATCAATTGAAAGCCCATCGGACTTTAATTAAACGGACATTAGATGTTAGTTGGGCTTTGAGACCCGATTGTATTAGATTTGGAATCTAAGTTATAAAGCACAATAAAAGTGTAAATATTTAATTTAGAATTAAATAATAGGATTAGTATTGAATACGACTTAAATTGGATTTAACGAGTAGTTCGATATAATTCGTGAATTCATACTATAAGTATTTATTCTCAAATTGAGTTGGACTCGCGTAAATGTAAACAATTGTTTGAACATTGTATTGTCACCTAATTAAAGACTAATTAATTGGATTTGATTGGTTGTATAACATGCCTTGAATGAATGAATGTGGATGTGATGTATGAATAGTGTATATCGGATGGATATTAGAAGGGAAGGGTAATTTTAGAAATTATTGTAAATTTAGAATTTATAAATTGGACCTGCGTGTCCAGCATTTCTCTTATTGTCTATTTGTATTCTCTTCTCACCTAATTCCCTCCATGTAAATGAGGTTTCTCTTATTGTATTATGTAATTGGGTAAGAGTAGAATAATGCTAGCAGGGAGAGGAAAGGGAGTGATTTGTTCTAGGAACAAGTTGTTGTTCATATCCATCCGTATATCGCTATTACTTTACTTTACGCGCTTTATGATGTTTTAGAAGCATGCTTAAGGGTGTATGATGATGAGACCTAACAAAGATAAATTAATTGGTTGCCAATTACGCGAAAAATCCCTCAAACAATATTAAGCGATTTTCCTTCCGTTGAATGATTCTTTCTCAAGATCCGAAATTGGCATTGGTTTATTGGCCAAAGTCAAGACCTTTGTCAATTGAGGATGTGTTTGAATCATGGGAGTTTTGTTCCACATCGGTATCCTGTCCAAGTTGTGATTTGTTGGCCAAAGTCAAGATCACTTCTTGTCCATCGACATTGATTACGAAACTTTCCTCGTCAATGGGTCCCGCTTAACTGGAATCATTAGGTTTGTTGTGCCAAAGCCAAGGCTTAGTTGATTCAGAGGAAATGGTTAGGAAAATGTATTGGATGCATTGACATATGTATATGTTTCGGACTTAGATGTCCACCTACCGGATCTAGGAATTGGATGGGATCCAATTGATATTCGAGATCTACCTAGTTAAATATCACACAATTTGTTGGCCAAAGTCAAAGTTATGTGTTATTTAACGGGATCCTAGCCCACTAGGAAATTGGATTTCCCGAGTACTCAACAGAGGGTTAGAGACTTGCAGAAAATAGTGGGAGGCTAGTATTGAATTTGCAATTATCGTTCAGATACTTAGCTTTACGCGCTTACACAACTTATTTCGTCAATATTTACACATTAGTTGGACTAATACAATGTTATTTTTTTTATGTAACAGTTTGACTGTACCCACATATCGGTAACTAGATAATTAGATTATCGTAGTTAAGATGGCAAACAAAGGAAATGTCCGTGACATAATCATGGGTGATAATGTGTTCAAGGGCACCAACTTCGCCGACTGGGAAATGAACTAAGGATAGTCCTTGGGGCGGAGAGGATACTGTATACGATACAAAAACCTCTCGGGCCTAAGCCCACTGAGCCACTTGAGCTGGAGTTATGGAAAACTGACAGTGATGATTGTGACACGGCTCAGTCGATCATGCTTGCTTCAATGACTCAACACTTTCACCGCCAGAATAGGGACTTGGATCCTTATGATATGATGGCAAGATTGCAAGATCTTCACCGCACTAATAAGCGGATGGCGAGGTACGAGTTAGTGAAGAAAATCTTTCGCTCCCGTATGATTGATGGTAGTTCTGTTGAGGTCCATGGGACTCAAATGATAGCCGATATTGAAGAATTGGCTAATATGGGTATAGTCTTGGAGGCTGAGCTGTCTATAGATGTACTTCTACAGTCACTACCCGATACTTGGAAACAGATTGTCATCAACTACAAATTGATGAATTCGGATGATACTCTTGGAGAGTTATTATCGATTCTCAAGGAGTCAGAGAAAGAGCTTCTGAAAGGCAACAAGCGCGAGGCGCACTTTGCATCAACATCTCAAACGCCGAAAGCTGGGCTCAAGGCAACTGGGGGTGTTAAGAAGAAAAAGCATAGAAACAAAGGCAAGGCCAAGTCAACAAGGCTTCTGGGAAGCCAAGGGACAAGTCTCAAGATGTTTGCCTGAAATGCGGCAAGAAAGGTCACTGGAAGCGTGACTGCCGCATGAACAAGGGACACAAGGAGGACATACAGGCGGGCAAGGCACCGGCCTCAGGTATGTTGTTATTGAGATAAATATGACTACCTCTAGTCTTAATAAAAATTGGATTGATTTGCTGTGGCTGTGGTTCTCATATTTGTACTGATGTGCAGGATCTGCATGATAGCAGGAGACTGGCTTCGGAGGCTTCGGTGGGAGGTAGATCTACGAGTTGGAAATGGAACTTCTGTTGCTGTTTTGGCCGTAGGCACTTTTGTTTTGGAACTGCCCTCGGGGCATGTACTTAAACTAAATGACTGTTATTTTGTTCCTAGTTTAACTAGGAATATTATTTCTGTATCTTGTTAACCCAGTATGGGTACACTTTTGTATTTAAAAACACCAGGTGTTATTTATATAAAGATGATGCAGAAATTTGCACTGCCGATGCAAATAATGGTCTTTATATTTTGAATATAAATAAATCTCCAAAACGTAAAATAACAAACAAAAGGCTCAAAATGAGTAATCTAAAAAGAAGAAGAAACTTATTTGTGGCATTGTCGTCTGGGACACATCAACAAGACTCGCATATCCACACTTTCGAAGAGTGGGTACTTGGACGGATTTGATCCAAATTTCAATGACGTCTGCGAATCTTGTTTATTAGGCAAAATGCCTAAATCACCTTTTAGTGGTAAAGGTGGACGCGCCACTGAACTGTTAGCCCTCGTTCATAGTGACGTTTGTGGGCCCATGTCTAGCCAGGCTAGAGGTGGATATCGATACTTCGTAACCTTTACGGATGATGCATCGCGTTATGGTTATGTGTATCTAATGATGCACAAGTCGGAAACTTTTGAGAAATTCAAAGAGTTTCGACACGAAGTTGAAAAACAAACAGGCAAGAGTATTAAGACATTACGGTCGGACCGTGGTGGCGAATAATTAAGTAATGAGTTTCAAGATTACTTGAAAGAATATGGTATTCTTTCACAATGGACTCCTCCTGGAACACCACAATTAAATGGTGTGTCTGAACGGAGGAGAAACCGTACCTTGCTTGACATGGTACGTCTGCGAATCTTGTTATTAGGCAAAATGCCTAAATCACCTTTTAGTGGTAAAGGTGGACGCGCCACTGAACTGTTAGCCCTCGTTCATAGTGACGTTGTGGGCCCATGTCTAGCCAGGCTAGAGGTGGATATCGATACTTCGTAACCTTTATGGATGATGCATCGCGTTATGGTTATGTGTATCTAATGATGCACAAGTCAGAAACTTTTGAGAAATTCAAAGAGTTTCGACACGAAGTTGAAAAACAAACAGGAAGATATTAAGACATTACGGTCGGACCGTGGTGGCGAATAATTAAGTAATGAGTTTCAAGATTACTTGAAAGAATATGGTATTCTTTCACAATGGACTCCTCCTGGAACACCACAATTAAATGGTGTGTCTGAACGGAGAAACCGTACCTTGCTTGACATGGTAAGGTCGATGATGAGTCGCACTGAGCTACCTATATCCTTCTGGGGACATGCATTAGAAAGTGCAATTCTTATTTTGAATAGGGTTCCGTCAAAGTCTGTTGAACAGACTCCATATGAGATATGGACAGGAAAGAAACCAGGTTTCTCATTCCTGAAGATTTGGGGTTGCTGGGCATACGTCAAACGTTTGGAAGGTACCAAACTTGAACCCAAATCAGATAAATGCCTATTTGTTGGATATCCTAGGGAAACCAAAGGATATTACTTCTATTACCCACAAGAGAACAAAGTATTTGTTGCTCTACATGCGGTTTTCCTTGAGAAGGAATTCCTAAATGCAAGTGTCAAGTGGGAGGAAAGTAGAACTCGATGAAAGTCGTAGTGATACTGTTCCTGGCAATGAATCGAGAACGGAACATGAACAGTCCATCCAGGATGAGACTGAACCACAATCTTCAATTACACAAGGACTACGTAGGTCGGGAGAGTCAGGGTAATACCTGAGAGGTATGGATTCCTGATCTCACCTCATGTAGATATTAATCTTATTGAGGATACTGAACCGGCTACGTATGTGGAAGCGATACAAGGTATCGAATCCACTTTATGGCAAGAGGCCATGAAGGCCGAAATGGATTCCATGTATACCAACCAAGTTTGGACACTAGTTGATGCACCAGAAGGCGTAAAGCCTATTGGATGCAAATGGGTCTTCAAGAAGAAGACCGACATGGATGGCAACGTACAAACGTACAAAGCTAGGCTCGTAGCGAAGGGGTATCGTCAACAACTTGGAGTTGATTATGACGAAACTTTCTCACCCGTTGCCATGATTAAATCCATTCGGATAATGCTTGCGATAGCTGCATATTACGATTACGAAATATGGGAGATGGACGTTAAAACCCGCTTTCCTAACGGAAACCTGTTGGAGGATGTTTATATGCAACAACCTGACGGTTTTATCGCACCAAGACTTGCAAACAAGGTTTGTAAGTTAAATCGGTCCATTTATGGACTGAAGCAAGCATCGAGGTCATGGAACCAACGTTTTGATGAGGTCATAAAAGAATATGATTTCATTCAAAACGTAGATGATCCTTGTGTATATAAGAAGGTTAGTGGGAGTGCACTGACTTTTATTATCCTTTATGTCGACCATGTATTGCTTATAGGCAATGACATTCCCATGTTAACGTCGGTGAAAGCTTGGCTTTCATTGAAATTCTCCATGAAAGATCTGGGAGAAGCAGCTTTTATTCTAGGAATAAAGATCTACAGGGATAGATCTAGAAGGCTACTTGGACTCTCCCAGAGTACATATATTGATAAAGTGTTGAAGAGATTCAACATGGATCAGTCCAAGAGGGGACTGTTGCCAACATCACATGGCGTCTATCTATCTAGGGACATGTGTCCTAAAACACAAGATGAGAGGACAACATGAGTCGGACTCCGTTCGCCTCGGCAGTTGGATCGATCATGTATGCCATGATATGTACACGACCTGATGTGTCCTATGCTTTGAGCATGTGTAGTCGATATCAGGCCGATCCAGGAAAGGATCACTGGATGGCGGTTAAGAGTATCCTTAGGTATCTTAAGAGAACTAAAGATGTTTTTCTTAATCTATGGAGATGGAGAACTTGAGGTATCTGGGTATACCGATGCAAGTTTCCAAACCGACAGAGATGACTTCAAGTCGCAAACCGGGTACATATTTTGCTTGAATAACGGAGCAGTGAGCTGGAAATCTTCCAAGCAAGATACTGTTGCCGATTCAACAACTGAAGCGGAGTACATTGCAGCAGCTGAAGCAGCAAAGGAAGCGGTTTGGATCCGAAAATTCCTAGTTGGATTAGGAGTAGTTCCATTAGCAGCTGAGCCCGTTTTATTGTATTGTGACAATAGCGGGGCCATAGCGCAGGCTAAGGAACCAAGGTCTCATCAACGATCCAAACATGTTCTTCGACGATTCCATCTGATTCGAGAGATCATACATCGTGGCGATGTGAAGATCGAAAAGATCGCATCAGAGGACAACATTGCAGATCCGCTGACGAAAACAATTCCTCGGGAAAAGTTTGAGCGACACATACATAGTTCAGGTATTAGATGCTTGAGTGACTGGCTATAGGCCAAGTGGGAGATTGTTAGACAGTTATGACCCATAGCGTCACTATTTTGTAAATGATATTGTATTATTGTACAAAATTAACTATGTAGTAATGAAATTGCCTTTTACCGTTTTGTAATTTATTTACTTTGATATATAAATGGTAAGAGTCCCTATGATTAGTTCCGGATTGTGATGATATGAGACGGTATCAATCCATAAAGGTTTAATCATTAAATATCCCTAGTCGTAGTATTATCGAGATTGGACATCGATAATGCGGAATAGACTAGTACTGCACTTGTGCATGTTGTGAGGGCACAACGGCATAGTTCTCATATATTTAAGTATAGGATACTTATGCAAGTGCGGTAGGAGGTTGTTTTTACCGATGGTACGGAAAATAGCTTCGCTCTGGATAGACCCCGCGGAATCCCATTGGTAGTATGTCTGCGTGTCTATGGGAGTCCGCTTCAGGGTAGGTGCATATGATCTTAACCTGAGACTTGCATCGCTAGTACTTACGACAATCGGTAAACTTTAGTTTTGGTGGTCCAGGGCTTTAACGGGTTCTGTGTACACCTCTTCTGGATTTATCGAGAATCGTAGTGTATTGGGTGTGATGTCAAGATGGAAGTATCACTTCAGACATATGGAGATGATGATCGCGAGGGATACAGAACTAGTACTCTATAATGGTTGCAACCATCAGGATAATATGACTAGGTCAGGATTATCCGATTCAAAGAGACTGGTTGCTTGATGTCCGATATGTGTATCGTACGGGGCAGACACATCTCCAGCCCCAGGCCTTACATGTGATCATCCGATACTGGTTCGATATACACTATACTACGGTATACTACGCCTGTTATAGATCTTATATTCCAATAAGAATATTTCTGGAGAATTGGGTAGGCATGGCGTTTTGCTAGAGGCTAACCTTGTCTTGTAAATCGGTAAAAACGTAGTACTTGGTACGTACGTGTTCGGATAATCTGACGGCCGTATTTACTGCCAACATATCCAGAGATCTCTTGGGTCGCTTCCCGAAGATTCACCAATGACGTATGATTCAAACTCGATTAATCTTGGATTAATTACGGAGAGACTTTATCTTGGATAAAGTACTATACAAGAGAGAGAACGATTAATTTGGAATTAATCGTAAAATTATTATATTCGATATAATAATCGAAATTCGATTTCGACGCGAAATTAAAATTAGATTTTAATTCGGGCAAATGAGTTAATTTAGAATTAATTCGTTAGCGACGTAAATAATAATTTCGCTAGGCGCAATTATTTATTTAAATTCGATTTAATTAACGTCGCGACGTAAGTTCGGTATTTCGGAAATATCGAACCCGAACGCGTGAGTGCACGTGGGCCCACTTTCATTTGGAAACGTGTGGGGCCCACATGACACATGTCATTTTATGCATTATTTAATTGTTAATACATTGCATGGATAGTGTACAATACACTCAATGGTTTTGCATGGAGTTTGAGTTTTTGACACTCTAAGCCATTGCATGATTTGTGTCATAAGTTTATTATTCATTTAATAAATATTAAGGCATAAATATAAATTTATTTTTGTAACAAAAATCATAATACTCCCTCTCTCACATTGCCGAAAAAACAGATGCAGTTTTGGGCTCTCCATTTCTTCAATTTTTATGGCAAGATTTGAAGAAGTTGTGCATTCAAAATCACAACAAAGGCTAGCACCTTCAAGGGATCATACATAGGTGATATGGGAAACTAATCCTTGAGCTTGGAAGGATCAAATTCGACTTGGAGTCCCTCTTTTCTTCTTGGCCGAGAGCTTCACTGCACAAGGGAGGAATTTCGCATCATCTTAGCATCCATTTTCAAGTTTGTGAGTATGATTCCGCCATACTTCAATTAATTCATTCATGTATTATATATTTTGCTTGTTCTTGTTGATCTTGGGGCTTGGTAATTATTTCCAACAATAACATATCCTTGAATATTCTACTTCAAGACACGTCAATACATACATACATACATATATCATCATCATCAAACTACTCAATTCATATCATAGCAATAACGAAAATCCTTACCTGTGAAGGTCGACTACCTAACTGTATATATCCACGAACTTCTTTCTTGATACTACCTTTTATCTATTCTCGTCTTAACCTAAACACTTCAATCATATATATATATATATATTATATATATATATATATATATATATATATATAAAATCATAAATCAACATTAAGCACTCATCGCATGGGTTACTTACCTGGCTTCGTGAGCACTTCAGGTCCTAGTCAAGTTTGCCAAAATAAATGGCGAAACGGCTTCAGAATTATGATTTACGGTATTCTCGAATAAACTACGATAAAATCCCGGATATTTCCGGAATAACCAAATTAAGTCAAGTTTCAATACTTTCAGTTTCAATAATCTGAAAAAACCATTACAAACAATTCCAAACTGCTAGTTCACCTAAATTATCGATTTACGCGTTTTTGGAAAATCTTCTGAAAATTTTTCCGCAAACGCTACAGAAGGGTTCCAAACCTACCCGGATTTATCCAAAAATTTTATAATATCATAAATAACTTATAAGTAACATTTAAATCCAAACACATCATTATATCTAAAAATCAATTTTTATCGAAAACTAGCATATTCTATCACATCGATCAAACTCATTCCGTGATCACTCGGATTCTACAAAATACTCATATTCAATGTAATAATACTCAATCAATTCAATTTATATCAATACTCTACGCTACAATGCTATTGGATACATCCGAACATTTAACTATAAACTTGAAATTTTTGGATTCATACCAGGAGGTCTTACCAAGATTTTGAGGGCATATATGGACTCCAAATGATTCAACGAACACGCTAGAATCGATGGAATTTCGATCAGAGCTACTGTTCACCGATGGGTTACTGTTCACCGAATCTTCTTCCCTTTTTTCACGTGCAACCATGAACGAAATGTAAAATCCATCATCGTCAACTTGTAATACTCTCTGAGAGCTTCGATTTGGCGGGTGGCTCGGGTCATGAAATGAAGCGACGAGCCAAGATCAGAATACCCACCACCGTGTGTGTCTTTCCTCTTTTCTACCGTTGCCGGCATCCTGGGGGTTGCCGCCGGCCACCACAAGGTGGAGGGGTGGCCGGCGTACCCCATGGCTGGTCGTGCTAGCTATCGGTGGCCGGTAAGCCGCGGGCGCGACCAAGGGAATTCAAAATGTGTTGGGGACGTGAGAGGTGGCATGTGAGCTATTTAGGGAAATTTTATGATTCTCGTAATTTCTAGAAACTTCTAGGTATATATAGAAAACTTTCAAAAACTACCACTAGGCCCCTCCATAAATTTGTATTTTGGTCATTCTTCATGGACTATTTTGGTAATTCCTAAAATTAAGGCCCTTCTGATGCAAATTTCGTAATATGTCCAACACGAAAGTTATTCATCTTGGAAAAATGAGTCTAATAGTTCATGAATCAGCTCAATCGGAGTTCGTTTCCTCTCTTTAATGACGAACCCATAAAATTTTACGTGTATAACAATAAGAATAGAAATCGCGTAACCGGTTTTCGAAACCACGCATTTTCCAATGTGACGAACTTTTGTTTTAAAACATTCTGATCTATTTTTCAACAAATAAATTCTTATTTTTGAATACCATCTCGTTTCAGAACCTAAACTTTAAATTTAGAAACCTTCCAAAACAGTTCCGAAAAACTCGGGATATTACATTATGGTGGTCGATTAACTTAACTATACATAATCGCGAACTTCGTTCTCAAGACCATCTCTTAACTGTCCTCATCTTATCCTAAATATTTCAATCATATCTATATATATTTAAAACACAAATTCAATAATTCAAGTACTCATCGCATTGGTTACTTACCTGGCTTTACGAGCACTTCATGACCTAGTAAAATCGAGATTTTAAGGGCATATACGGACTCCCAATGATCCCACGAACGCGTTGAAATTGACAGAATTTGAATTGGAGCTACAGTTCATTCGAGAGTATTGTTCACCATTTCTTTCTTTCTCGATTCGCGTGTAATCATGCACGTAATTAAAAAATAGTCACCGCTAACTTATAGTACTCTCCGAGAGCTTTGATTTAGCAGGTGGCTCGGAATGTGAAATGAAGCGATGAGCCGTGATCAAAAAAACCATCTCTCAAGTGTTTCCTATTTGTTTCTCACCGTTGTCGGTGTTTATTAATAAAATAACTACATTTTCATTTCATACATTATTAATGGTATTGTCATTATGCGTATTAGATTGATATATAGATATGCTAAGAATGACATCGACCTTAGAATAATCTTGTAGTAATACTGGACACTAGGTGGTCCGAAATTGGGATAAGTATTACTATTGTAAATTATTCTTAAAATATATATATTCATAGTCGTTGGTTTTGGAATACGGTCGAATTCCTATAACTTAGAAGACTAGCACATGTCGTATATTGAAATTGTAGTTCCAATGGTTTAACCCGATGTACCATGAGTTTTGGAAACTCGTATAGACATGTGGGTATTAGTTGGACAGAATAGTGAATGACTCATAGATGATTCATAATAGTTGGAAGTACACACCACCGTCAATAGGAATCTCCTCGAGTTGAGTAACATATGTAATCCTTTGACTATAGGATAACATTGATTTTGTGTGAGATCCTCCACACTTTGATGCCATGTATGTAAAAAACCTTTCATGATCTTGCCTCTAGATGTTTGTTGGGTGTGGACCGATGCACACAATAATCAAGTGTGAAGCAATATAGAATCTGTAAGCCCGTATGTGTACCATAAGGGGTTTAGGTATCTGTGTGAGTAAAGTCATGATTCTTAAAGATATGGCTAAAGTCGATCACCTAAGGTGGATTGCATCAGTTGTAAAGAATATTGGACATGTCGACATGAGATGTGCACCTAGAAAATTTGACGGTGTATTCTATGTTTCCTAAGCACAACTCGGATAGCCTACGATGGAGGGATTGTTAAACATATGTGATGACCTCGACTTGTATAGTTCAGAAAGTTCCTTTGTGTTCCTCACAAATTTAGAGGTGGCTGAATTACGTACATATTAGCTAGGCTTATATGACGAACGTGTCATAACTTAGACAGTCCCAATATGAAGTGTACTATTTGAGCACTTAGGTAGCTGATTAATTTTGATAAAAGATAATATTCGATATTATAATTATCAACTAAAATAATCAAGTGTTATTGGATAACATCGATTATTTACTTTGACCTAATTAGATTAATTCAATAATTACACAAGGGCTTAATTGTAAAATCATAATTATCTCTATCATTTGAGGATATTATGATAATTGTAAGTATGTAATAATAATTGGATTAAATCAAAGTGGCAAACATTGAACTAATCCATTTCCTAATCATTGTCTTGATTTAATTGGATTAAATCAAAGTGGTAGACAATGGAGATTAGTCACACCTAATTATACATATTTTGATAAATTAGATTAAGCCCACCAAAAAGTTGATTACAACTTTTATTAATTAAAAATTGCCTAAGTTTTGTTATAAATAGCAAGCTTTATGAAGGTTTTAATTAGGAAAAATAAAACATTAATGTAGGCATTGCATTTTTTCAAGTGAAACCTGATGATGAGTCTCAGTTGAAGGCACTACCTTTTTAGTTAAGGATATCGTGGGAAACGGTCGTCGGAAGGGAATCGGTGTTTCATTAGATCTTTATTCACTTGTTTAGAGTCAGGCTCACTTGTTGGACCTCCGTTTAAAGCACTCTTGGCCCAAACCCACTCACCAAACCAACACAACACCTAGCTTACCAAGACAAAGCCCACGCCCACACCCATCTAGGCCCACACGCCCATGGCCTCTAAAATACACCCAAATTAAATTAAATATTAATTAAATTAAATATTAACTAAATAAAATATTAATTAAGTCATTTACCAAATTAAATAAGACATTGAAAAATAATTATACCAAATTAAAATATTGTAACTTCCTAATCCAAAATATTATATTAAATTAAAGAAAACATTAAATTAAATCATACCTAATTAAGATAAATCACAAATATTATATACCTTACTTAACCAATATCATGCCTAAACAAGATGAATCAAATATTCAACCTTCCTAATTCACCAAAATTGATCCCCCTAATCAATCAAATCATTTCATTGTTTGACACCAAATCCAATCTATTCCTTGTGAGACAAGGGGAAGACCTAGCCCTTGTCTATATAAACAACCCAAAACCAAAGCCAACCCCCTCTGGAATCTCTCGCAATTCACGCCCATACATGCCCAAGAAACCCTAGCACTCTTACGCATACAGAAACAAGAAGCAACATAAATAATTCTCTTCATCTCCACCCTCACTTCACCGAAAATACATAACCAGAAACAACAGCCCCATTCACACATACAGCAGCCCCTTCCCACCGAAAACAGCAGCCCCTGCACCCCCCTAAAACACCTTAAAACAGTAACTAAAATCCTTAAAACAGTAACATAAAAAACTGCACCCTAAGACTCCTTAAACAACCGAAAAATACAGCCCTTAGACCCCTAAAAAATGCAAAAATAGTAGCTTTAAAGACCTGAAACAGTAAGTAGAAAATATAGAGAAAACAGCAGCAAAACGGAGGTCAAACAACAGCAAAACGGAGGTCAAACAGCAAGCAAAACAACAAAACAATGAGCTAAGACGCTAAACAAGTGAACCGGAGAAGTTGCAGAGCTTTAACCCTTCCGATCTCCGTGAAACGTAAGTCTGAAAGTCGGCAAAAAAGGTTAGACCTGAGGGTATTTTTCACACTCGTTTTCAGTTTTTTCTTTATTATTTATTGAGTTTTGTTCGTATGATTACTATATTAAAATGCATGTTGTGGCCTTGAGTAGATAAATATGCATATATTGTAAAATGATGAATGTTGTGGCCCTTGAATAAAATGAAAAATGTGTCGCCTCTCGTGGTATATAGGATGGAAACCTGGACATAAATTTCATAGCCGATTCCGAATGGACGGTAGTATGATCTGTACTCAGGATATAACTCCACGTACCACTTGAGTAAACGGCGTATATTTTGTTTTATGTTGTTTTGATTTGTTTTTCATTCGTTACTTGACTTCCGCATGTTATTTTTTTATGTAGTGATCGGGCGCATGGGCTCAGTAAGTTGGATTAAAGGTCCCCTGTTTTGAGGGGTTAAAACCCTTTACCAAGATGCTTTGCCGCGCCGGTTGATGTATATTCGGTTGAATGTAAGATGTGTTCAATCGGGTATACGAAGTCCGATACTATTGTCTTTATTTTTATATGCATGATATGATCGAGCGCATGGGCTTAGTAAGTTGGATTAAAGGTCCTCTATTTTGAGGGGTTAAAACCCTTTACCACGATGCTTTGCCGCGCCGGTTGATGTATATTCGGTTGAATGTAAGATGTGTTCAATCGGGTATACGAAGTCCGATACTATTGTCTTTATTTTTATATGCATTATGTGATCGAGCGCATGGGTTTAGTAAGTTGGATTAAAGGTCCCCTGTTTTGAGGGGTTAAAACCCTTTACCACGATGCTTTGCCGCGCCGGTTGATGTATATTCGGTTGAATGTAAGATGTGTTCAATCGGGTATACGAAGTCCGATACTATTGTCTTTATTTTTATATGTATTGTGATGAGATAAAACGGATGGGCTTAGTAAGTGTGATTAAAGGTCCTCTATTTTGAGAGGTTAAAATCCTTTACCACGATGCTTCGCCGCCCCGAACGAGGTATATATGATTGGATGGGAATGAGTTCAATCGGATATGAGAGGTCCTACATTGCATTTGTGTATGAGTATGTGTTTTGTTGCATCAGGTTTGGTTCCATTCGAACACGCTATTGAACGTTATACGAACGCGAACCTTTTATTTCCCGTTCGAATGCGTTTTACAAACGCTACTCGAACGCACACGCATTTTCTTAATTTTATCATGCATCAGGTCTGGTTACGTTCGAACGCGTTCTCGAATGGCAAACAAATGAAAACCTTCTGTTTACCATTCGAACGCGTCTTCGAACGCTACGCGAATGCGCACGCACTTTTTATTCTTATCATGCATCAGGTCTGGTTCCGTTCGAACTCATTCTCAAACGCTATACGAACGCGAACCTTCTGTTTACCGTACAAACGCATTTACGAATGCTACAAGAACGCGCACACACTGAACTGAGTCATTTTCATCACATGTCATGTATAATTGTTTCTTAGGTGATTTCTCTTATATCATGTAATCAATCATATTATTTGTATCCATGCGTCTATCTGTTTGATGTGTTCATGAGATGGTATTCAAGCATGATTAGGACATTAGTATGTTACTTGGTTCTTTGGCATGATTTAGCCTATTTGGTTGTTTATTTTCAAGCATGATTAATCGTTTTGTTTTGCGTTTGGAATTTGCATTATGTTTAGGTTGTTCTTTGTTTTCCGCATTATATGATCGAAGTATGTTCATGAGATTGTCGTGAGCTATTGCATGTTTTTCGTCATGATGATTACTTTCATGCATGTGAACTTAGAAGCATAATACTCATGGAAATAGGTGTTACTTAGGTTTGACTAAATTATTGCACAAATCCTTTCATTACAAGTGACATAAGTAAGGGACCATTTTGCGAGGGGTGAGTGCGGCCTTAAATCTCATTTTCCCGGTTCACACCGGGTGGCGACTCCATCATTCTCCGGTTTAGTCCCCCGCGGGCTACTCCGTACTCTCAACCGGGCCACGAGCCCGGAAAAGCATGCGTCGCCCAGTTTGTGTTCCCACAATTAAGAAAGCTAAATACAAGCAAGAATAAGAGAAACTAGCCTAAGTTAGAGAAGTGTTTAGAGAAACTTTATGAGGTCTCTACAATATTTCATCTAGGAGATATCAAAATTGGATCTTGGGGTGAAGCTTGCTAGCATTGGAATCAAGATTGGATCTTGGAGTGAAGCTTGCTAATCCTTGGAAGTTCTCCAAATATTTCAACAAGGAGAAGTAGATTTAATATTTGAATCAACCTTGCTAGGTAAATTTGATCTTCTCCAAAAACTATATTTTTCATTTGTGAGAGATATAGTGTTGAATTATGTTTTAGATACATAATTTTGAATTTTGGCTATTTAATTGTGTTATGATGTTTTGGAAGTATAAACATGATTTACTTGTAATTAGGTTAAAATATTTATGTTAGACATATACATAAAATTAGAGTTTGGAACTCTAGATAATAGCTTAGAACTAAGGCTACCATTCTAGAATCATTTGACCATCTTTGGGTGATCTAGAATTATTCACGAGATATTTCTTATTGGGATTCTAATTTGGTTTGTGGTTTAGATTCAAAATTTACGCAAGTGCGTATTTAGAATAAATTTATATTTTTGTAAAAATATTTGATATTTTAAAAAAATTGAATTTTGTTCTATAATATGTGTTGATGTTTTTTTATGTTAAAATTAGTTTTGGATATTTTGAAAGTGTTTAGGAAAGATTAAAAGTATATTGGGTTAAAAACCCAAGTATTAACTCTCATTCCAACTCTCTGGAATGAGAGCTGATACTTAAAGAAGCAAATGATTTTTTTTTTTAAAAAAGGTGTTTGTACGCAGTGTGTGCACCGAATTTATTTTCATCTATTTTTGAGTTTCCGGAATCAGATTCAGCCCCGATTTTTTCCTATACACTCATAATTGAGTATAATATTTCATTAAATATTTTAAAATTACACCCATGCTTGATATCTGTAGGTTAGACCCATTTCTGCTGTGTGGGGCACCGATCCAACCCTAGAGATTCCACACCTGTCATAACAGAATGGTATCAGTACCAAGGCTTAACCACACAACACATGTTGCATGTTAGACATGTATTTGAATCTATGCCTCTATATTTTAATTTAATTATGCATAAGATTTATTGGATATGTAAAGCATGTTTTAAATTAAAAAAAATGACCTAATTAAATTAGTGACTTGATTGTCATAAATCTCCCATGATTAGGTGATTATTTTATTTTAAGTAAGAGTATTAGTAATGTTGGAGCATTATTATAAGGTCCTTCTTGTCAATACGGAGATGAATGAGTTCTTACTACTTATATCCAAGATCGTCATTAGTGTGAGGGTATAAGTGCTCAGATCGTAGGTCGCTTCGGTAAAATATTAGATGTAGCGCGATGAGTTAACGCAGTCAACCAATATCGTCATTAGTATAAGGGTGTACATACGAATCTCATTAGTGCACATTGACAAGTATTCACATAGAAAATGTCTTAATCCAATATAGTCATTAGTGTGAGGATAAGAAACGTTTCAGGACCAAACTAGGAGTCACATGAAGTGATTGACCTTGGAGGTCTACCTAATGAGTTTATAAAGGCCAATATCATCATTAGTGTGAGTTTGGAGTAAATGTCATGGGATCCACTTCCCGCTATGAAATTTTGATAGTCAGATTTCTATTTTTCCGTTAAGGGAGATTACAGAATTACGTAAAGTAGTGGGAGGGCACTAATAGATTTAAAATTCCATAATCAATTAGTGTTATTATTTTGAAATGAAAATTATTCTACTACTATTTAAAATATTGTCTTGTAGATGACTGCCGCTAATCCATTGATGAGACTTTTGGATACTAATAAACTAAAATGAGCTGAGAACTATTTCGAATGGGAAATGAACAAACACATTGTCTTGGAGTTTGAAAAGTTGACTTATGTCATTGTCCTGTTGAAATCGATCCTGACTCCACTCCAGAAGAGCGAGAAACTTTTAATAGATGAAATGATGATAAACTTAAGGTGAAATACTATACTTTGGGATCAATGATTTCGGATTTGCTGAGACAATACATTGAACTACCTGATGCTTGGAGTATCATACGAACACTCAAGGAGTTGTTCGAGACAAATGAAGAGATCGAACTTTATCGAAGGTCTAAGGAATTATTTCATGCTGAACTCAAAAATGGAGGAGCTGTCAGCATTCATGTTTTGAACATGATCGACCGAATTCGGTATCGTTCCCCAGGGCATTGTGATTGATGAACAGCTGAGCCGTAATTTGATTTTGTCTTATTTGATTGGTTATTATGCGGGCTTTGTAAACTTCCATATGCATTCGATGCAAGCTAGATACGAAGAACTTCAAAGACTTCTAAGAAGTCAAAGAAAATATAGATAGGGAAGAAAAAAATTACAAAGAAGAACTCCAAGAAGTGCAAACGCTATACGAACGCGAACTTTCTGTTTACCGTGCGAACGCGTTTATGAACGCTACACGAACGCGCACACACTGAACTGAGTCATTTTCATCACATGTCATGTATAATTGTTTCTTAGGTGATTTCTCTTATATCATGTAATCAATCATATTATTTGTATCGCTACGTTTATCTGTTTGATGTGTTCATAAGATGGTATTCAAGCATGATTAGGACATTAGTATGTTACTTGGTTCCTAGGCATAATTTAGCCTATTTTGTTGTTTATTTTCAAGCATGATTAATCGTTTTGTTTTGCGTTTGGAATTTGCATTATGTTTAGGTTGTTCTTTGTTTTCCGCATTATATGATCGAAGCATGTTCATGAGATTGCCGTGTACTATTGCATGTTTTTCGTTATGATGATTACTTTCATGTATGTGAACTTAGAAGCATAATACTCTTGGAAATAGGTGTTACTTAGGTTTGACTAAATTATTGCACAAATCCTTTCATTACAAGTGACATAAGTAAAGGACCATTCCAAACCCAACGGTTTGAGGTCTTCCCTTGCGAGGGGTGAGTGCGGCCTTAAATCTCATTTTCCCGGTTCACACCGGGTGACGACTCCATCATTCTCCGGTTTAGTCCCCCGCGGGCTACTCCGTACTCCCAACCGGGCCGCGAGCCCGGAACAGCATGCGTTGCCCAATTTTTGTTCCCACAGTCTGGCGAATCCACTGGGGATAGATGATCGGCCCCAAAATAATGTCTTGTAATATTATGATTTGTGCTTTAACTGACCGTGTCTACCATGGGTTAAAAGGGGTTTAATCAAAGGCATTTTGAGGCTAGTTAATGGTTTGGTGTCTTCCTTCACTCACTACCTTTCTAGAAGGAAAAGTTGTGAAGGCACCTAGATAGCCATCTACTCGTAGCCTATTATGATGGACTAATTTGGAGGACTCGTTGTTTATTCCTGACACCAAGCGATAAGAGCCTAAGAGGCTTGGATATTTAAGTGAGCCTCGCTCCACCCTCCCTCTGGGGAATCTACAACAGGAAGTCCATTTGACAGTCATTCACACACCATAGCTCGTTGGCACGTATCTTAGTGTATAAAAAAGGGTGCGCTCACTTGGTCGCTCGAACCCTTGAGTGGGGAGACCTAGTTGTGGGCCATCCTTCGCCGGTGAGAGCCTTTGTCTACACTCTTGCGAACCCACACGTAGACCGAGATTGTATGACCTATAGCAACTATTTCCTTGTGTTTGTGGGCCATCCTCATTTGGATGCAGTTGGACTTCTTGTCAGAAATGCGAACTTGTTGGGCCATTTAAACTGGGACTAGTTCGTATCCTATGACAATTGGGCCAAAAGCTTCTGAAATATCGATGGGCCACTCTATAGAAATTATTATTTTATGTTTGCATTATCTTTCTTTTATGCTTGTGTTTGGGAACATCGTCGTTTGGATCCATTTGGACCATTTGTCATGGGCTGTGGGATTGTTGGGCCATTTAAACTGGGACAAGAACGTATCTTATGACGATTGGGACAAAGGCTTCTAAATATCAATGGGCCATTTTGTGCTTGTGTTCGGAACATTACCATTTGGATTTAGTTGGACTCCTTGCCATGAGATGTGAACTCGTTGGGCCATTTAAAGTGGGACGAGTTCACTCCTATGACGGTTAGCCCAAAAGCTTGTATAATGATAATGGGCCGATTTGTTTGAAAATTTTAATCGATTTAGTATGTTCTATATGTTACATGCATCTCATGCACCTCATACATACATACATCATGTTAACACCCTCTATGTCTCAAAAAGACATCATAGATACCGTTTGGGTTAGAGAAGGGACAAGGCTCACTAAAAGAACAGTAACAAGCATGAGTGAATCCGATAACGAGGTATCCCGTATGGATCAGTTAGAGAATGGTCTCGCCAAGATCACTGAATAGTTGCAAGCCCTGACTGCTGCTGTGGCTGGTATAGCTGGATCTCATGCTGGGGTTAGTTCTGGGGATGTGAGGCAAGAGGAGCCTCCGAACAGATTGGGGGATGATATCCCCACTTTTGATGATGATATGGCAGAGTATGTAGCAGACAGAGTATCTGGGTCTCAGGCAGAATTACAGAAACTCCGGGATCAAGTTGAGACGGTTACCCGCAGGATGAGGGGTAAGAATGAGGATTTGCTGGATTATGAGACGCTGACTTTCGAAGAGCAGTTGCCGGCACAGTTCAAGATGCCTGATATGGCTAAGTTTAATGGGAATGGGGATCCAAGGGTGCATCTCCGTCAGTATGTATCAGTCATGAGTTCAGTTGGCCTATCTCAGCGCCAAGTGCAGAAGATGTTTGGAATGTCGCTTGAGGGAACTCCCGTGGTGTGGTACCACAGTTTGGAGAAAAAAATGAAGGAAAATTGGAGGGAGTTGGCTGATGCCTTCCTGAAGCAGTATGTCACTAACCTAGAGATCAATCTGTCACTCCGCGATCTAGAGAATGTTAAACAAAAATCGGAGGAAAGTTTTAAGGAGTATGTGGACCGATGGAGAGGTCAGTTGTTGAAAATGCAGACTAGGCCCTCGGAGAAGGACCAGATTAAAATGATTATCAAGGGCACCAAGCCCTCCATTTACAGCAAGTTGAGGAGGATGACCTCCATGATTACAGACTTTCGGCAGTTGAGGGAAACTGTCATGGACATTGAAGAGGAAGAGGCGGAAAATAGAAAGTTTTATGGCTTAAGTAGGAGGCCTATTGGGGAGACATCGGGTACTAAACCTGTTTCTGCGGAAGTTGCTGCCATCCGGAACAGGAAATTTTCCAACTTGGGAAGACCCCTGTCAAAGGTACTAGAGAAATTGAAGAGGCAAGGACTCTTAAAACCCTTGGAAGCCAAGCCATTACCCAATCCCCCCACCATTACATTATAACCTAAACCTTTACTGTTACTTTCACCAACAAAAGGGCCATGACACTGACAATTGCGCCCGACTCCGCCATGAAATCCAGGACCTGATAGACTCCAAAAAGATACCCGACCCTGAAACAGAATGCCCCAACACACACCAGAACCCTTTACCAAATTACCACTCTGTCCCGCCCCCAACCTATATGATAAACTCTGGCCTACCCGAGAACCTTGTCCTCAAATCCTTTGACCTCCAAGCCGTTTGCCTTGGGATTTGGGATAGTAACAGCGAAGATGAAACCGAACATGGGAAGAGTTTCTGGGCAGACTTCTCCAGTAGTGATGAAGAAGAAGTGAGGGGTATGACACGCAGCAGGCATTTCTACAATGATATGACTGATAAGGGTAAATGAGTGTTATCAGAGGGTAGAGAAGTGGCTGATAATACAAAAAGTGCCGAGGGAGATGTAGTGCTACAGCAGTTGACGAAAACCCGAGCGTAAGTGAGTATATGGGATTTGTTGTGTGCATCTCAGGAGCACAGGCGGGCCATGGTTGAGGCCTTAAGCAAGATAATGGTGACGGAAGATGCCAACCCCGCAATGTTTGTTGGGTCAGTGCGAAAGGAGGCTTTGCAGACAATCACTTTTTCTGAGGAAGAACTCCCAGCTGAGGGGAGAAACCATAATAGAACTTTGTTTATCAGAGCTGAAGTGAGGGGTAAAAGGACCTCTTATGTGATGGTAGATGACGGCTCATACATTAATGTGTGCCCGTTGAAGATTTTGGCAAAGCTGGGTATGAAAGCAACGGATTTGGACCCCTCCAGTATGACCATCAAAGCTTATGATGACAGTAAGCGAGGAGTTGATGGTACATTTGTAGCAGCGGTCAAGGTTGGTCCTATTGAGGACGAAGTTGAGTTTACAGTGCTGGACATCCCAACCACTTTTGCCTTGTTGTTAGGAAGGCCTTGGTTTCACAAACTTGGGGGCGTGCCTTCCACTTTGCATCAGATGATTAAGTTCCTGTATGAGGGAGAGATTGTTACCATCCGAGCTGAGATAGATAATGTTGTGGCTGCCTTGGAGATACAACCTTTCACGAGGTTTCAGGTGTCAGCAACTTTTGAGGAATGGGTGGATCCTAGGATGGCTAGGATCATGAAAAAAATGAAGTTTGAACCGGGTGAAGGTTCAAAATTGCCAGATTGCAGAGGACAGACTACTCGGAAGGGTTTGGGATACACATCTGATGAAGAAAAGCCGAAGGTAAAAAAGAAAGGGCTGAAATTGATGGAGTACTTTGTGAAGGCTTCAGGGTATCAAGGTGAGCCCGAACCGATAGAAGTTAATGGGATTGTGGTGCCTGGATTTGAGATCTTCCAGGATTTGTTGGGTGAGAAACCACTGACTAAAGAAGCTGTGGAAGCAGAGAATTGGGAAGAAGAATTGATGAAGTTGGAGAGCCTGACTATAGGAGAGGACAAAAAGCCTGAGGAAAACCTGGTTGCAGAGGAAGAAGTGTCTATAGATGATGAAGACATTTACCTTCCTGATTTGTTTGAATGTACTTCCGCATTATCCAATAATAAAGACATTTATTTTGCTTACTTGCCTGAGTCATTTCCATTTACTCTGCACGAATCAAGCATATTTGATATCAGTTCGGCCAGAACTACTGCATTTAACTTGGGTACACTTGAGAACCCCAAGGAAATTCTGATTGCAAGTGAAGTTACCTCCGAAGAGAGGGATAAATTAGAAGAAGTATTGGGCAGATATGCCAAAGTGTTTGCTTGGTCCTATGAGGACATGCCTGGGGTAGACAGAAACATTGCCCTGCACACAATACCAACTTATTCGAATATGAGGCCAGTAAAACAGAAACTCCGACGGATGAGACCAGAATGGGCTGAGAAAGTCATAGAGGAAGTTAAGAAACAGATAGATATGGGGTTCTTGGAAGTAGTAATGTATCCTGAGTGGTTGGCTAATATAGTGCCAGTGCCGAAGAAAGACGGGAAGGTCAGAATATGTTTGGACTACAGAGATCTCAACAAGGCTTGTCCGAAAGATGACTTTCATCTGCCGCATATAGATGTTCTGGTTGATAGTGCGGCTTTATCTGCTATGTATTCATTTACAGACGAGTTTTCAGGTTACAATCAGGTCCTTATGGCTGAGGAAGATAAACACAAGACTGCCTTTGTTACCGAGTGGGGTACTTATTGTTACAAGGTGATGCCGTTTGGGCTCAAGAATGCAGGAGCTACTTACCAGCGGATGGCCACTACACTATTCCACGACTTGATGCACAAAGAGATTGAAGTGTATGTGGATGACATGATGGTGAAATCAGAGACAAGGTTTGGGCATATTGAAGCACTGGAAAGGTTCCTTCAGAGAGTTGACAAATACAACCTGCGGCTAAATCCCAAGAAATATGTGTTTGGGGTGACATCAAGAAAATTGCTGGGACATACTGTGGGAATGGGAGGAATAGAGGTAGACTCTGAAAAGATCAAAGCAATCACAGAAATGCCAGCACCGAAGACTGAGAAGGAAGTCAGAGCATTCCTGGGGAAGATTCAGTACATCAGTCGGTTCATCGCCAAGTTGACATTATTGTGTGAGCCTATCATCAAACTATTGAGGAAAGATCAACCGGTAAAGTGGAATGAGCAGTGTCAAGCAGCCTTCGACAAGATCCGAGAGTACTTGGTAAAGCCTCCTGTATTGAAACCTCCGAGACCAGACAGACCATTGATATTGTACTTGGCCATAGAATCAGAAGCACTGGGGGCAATGATGGTACAGGCAGATGAGACAGGGGTAGAGCATGCAGTTTACTATCTGAGTAAGAAGATGCTCCCATATGAGGCTCGATATCAGGAAGTAGAGAAAATCTATCTTGCAGTGGTATGAGCTTCTAGAATATTGCGGCATTACTTCCAGTCTTACAAGATCCAGATAGTGGCAAAGGAGAATCCTCTGAAATATCTGCATTCAGTGCCTTCGCTAGTGGGGAAATTGGGCAGATGGTTAGTATTGCTGACAGAGTTTGACATTGCGTATCTCACCACCAAAGTGGTCAAAGGGCGAGCAGTAGCAGAGTTTCTGGCATTACAACCTGTTGAAGGGGATCAGTATAAGTTTGAATTTCCAGATGAAGAGATCCAATCAATAACAGTTCAGAGATGGAAAATGTATTTTGACGGAGCAGTGAATTTTAAGGGAGATGGAATTGGGATTGTGATAGTGACCCCCGAATGAGAGACCTTACCTTTGGCCAAAAGGTTGACATTCAGAGTAACCAACAACATGGCCGAGTATGAAGCATGTGCTTTTGGTTTGACTGCATTGATAGCCTTGAAGGCCGAGAGTGTGGAAGTCTACGGAGATTCTATGTTGGTAGTCCAGCAGATGCGAGGAGAATGGGAATTGAAAGAAGAACGGTTGAAACCTTACATTTCTTACCGTAGAAAGTTGGCACAGGTTATCCCCGATTGTAAGTTTCAGCACTTGCCAAGAGAAGAGAATCAGATGGCAGATGCATTGGCTACACTTGCAGCGATTTGGGAAAATCCAGAAAAGTTAGTGATGAGACCGTTGATACTGACAACAACAAGAAGACCTGTTTATGAGATAGAGAGAATTCTGGAAATAGAGGTCGATGACGATAAACCTTGGTATTATGACATTCAGAGGTATCTGGAACATGGGGAACTCCCAGAGGGAGCAGGCAGAAAAGACAGAATAGCCATTTAGAAGTTAGCTTCCCAGTATGTGATTTTGAAAGGGGAACTGTACAAGAGGCAAGCAAACGGTATTCAGTTGAAATGTTTGAGAAAAGAAGAGGCTCAGCAGGTAATGGAAGAAGTACATGCCGGGGTAAGTGGTCCGCACATGAACGGGTTGAATCTGTCCCGCAAGATAGTGAGACAAGGTTTTTATTGGTCAACCATGGAAACAGACTGCGCGAAGATGGTAAAGCACTGTCATGATTGTCAAGCACACGGTAATTTGAATCACTTGCCGCACACAAAGTTGCACGGGTTGTCAGAGCCGTGGCCTTTCTCAGCAAGGGGAATTGATATGATTGGAGAAATTCGACCGAATGCATCGAATGGGCATCGCTTCATAGTAGTGGCAGTAGATTACTTCTCGAAGTGGGTGGAAGCCGAATCATTCCGCAATGTTACAGCAAAACATATGGCAAATTTTATAGCTCGGAACCTCATTTGTCGGTATGGTATGCCGCATCATGTAGTGACAGACAACGGAGTTCAGTTTCAAGGAGAGACGAAGGCAATGTTACAAAAATACGGGATAGGCCACCACAAGTCATCACCGTACAGACCGCAGGCAAATGGGGCAGTTGAGGCAGCCAACAAGACTATAAAGACGATTTTAGCCAATATGACAGAGAACTGCAGAGATTGGGCCGAGAAACTACCATATGCTTTGTGGGGGTACAGAACATCAGTAAGAACAGCAACGGGGGCCACACCTTACTCTTTGGTCTATGGAATGGAAGCAGTATTGCCAGTAGAAGTGGAAATACAGTCTATGAGGGTATTAGTAGAGGCAGAATTACCAGAACAAGAGTGGGCCGCACAGAGGTTTGATCAGTTAGCACTGCTGGATGAGAATAGAATGAAGTCCTTGTATCACATGCAGTTGTATTAGAAGAGACTAGCCCGAGCATTCAACAAGAAAGTACGACCCACTAAGATCAGAAAGGGTGATTTGGTACTTAAGCAATCAAAGTCGTCGACGACAGATCCAAGAGGAAAGTTCAGACCTAACTGGGAAGGGCCTTACATAGTGCAGAAAGTAATGGGAAATGGAGCAGTGAGGCTATCAGACTTGGAAGGGAACGAGTTCACCGAGCCGATCAACGTAGATAGATTGAAGCAGTACTTTGCCTGAAGGGGAGAAGACTGAGCAGTCTCCAAGGAAATTGGCAGAAGAGCTAACCCAACGGAATAAGAAAATCATTCACGCATACACGTAACATTGCATTCTCTTCGTTTTTGTTTTTGTTTTGTGTTCGCAGGTTCGAAGAAAGTAGAAAGCGGTAGAAATGAGCCAAGCAGCATCAGCGGAGCTTCAGTTTCGGGGATAAATCCCAGGGGGCGAGGCCCATATCGACTTGGGGGTGAGGCCCCACACCATGTTAGCTCAAGGGCGAGGCCCATATCAGCTTGGGGGCGAGGCCCCACGTCATGTTAGCTTGGGGGCGAGGCCCATATCAGCTTGAGGGTGAGGCCCACATCGTCAGCAGTTTTGGGGTGCGTCCCAAGGTCAGGGTGCCCCTATTGTCAGTTGCAGTTCCGGGATGCGTCCCAGGGTCGAGGGCCTACTACATCATCAGTTCGAGGGTGAGGCCCTCATTTCCAGCGGTATCGGGATGCGTCCCAGGGTCGAGGTGCCCCCGTTGTCGGTTACAGTTATTGGGATACGTCCCATGATCGAGGTCCACTGCAGCACCAACTCAGCTCGAGGCAGTAGACGAGCCAGGTAAGTGAAAATGCATTGCATAACTTTGATAGGATTGTTCAAAGTCACACACTGAACAATTCCCATCAAAGTGGGGGCAACTGTAGGCATTGCATTTTTTCATGTGAAACCCAATGATGAGTCTCATTTGGAGGCTCTACCTTTTTAGTTAAGGATATCATGCGAAACGGTCGTCGGAAAGGAATCAGTGTTTCATTGGATCTTTATTCACTTGTTTAGCGTCAGGCTCACTTGTTGGACCTCCGTTTAAAGCACTCAGGCCCAAACCCACTCACCAAACCAACACAACACCTAGCTTACCAAGACAAAGCCCACACCCACACCCACACCCATATAGGCCCACACGCCCATGGCCTCTAAAATACACCCAAATTAAATTAAATATTAATTAAATTAAATATTAACTAAATAAAATATTAATTAAGTCATTTACCAAATTAAATAAGACATAAAATATAATTATACCAAATTAAATTATTGTAACTTCCTAATCCAAAATATTATATACTAAATTAAAGAAAACATTAAATTAAATCATACCTAATTAAGATAAATCACAAATATTATATATCTTACTTAACCAATATCATGCCTAAACAAGATGAATCAAAATATTCAACCTTCCTAATTCACCAAAATTGGTCCCCCCCAATCAATCAAATCATTTCCTTGTTTGACACCAAATCCAATCTAATCCTTGTGAGACAAGGGGAAGCCCTAGCCCTTGTCTATATAAACAACCCAAAACAGTAGCCAACCCCCTCTAGAATCTCTCACAATTCACGCCCATACATGCCCAAGAAACCCTAACACTCTTACGCATACAGCAACAAGAAGCAACACAAACAATTCTCTTCATCTCCACCCTCACTTCACCGAAAATACATAACCACAAACAGTAGCCCCATTCACACATACAGCAGCCCCTTCCCACCAAAAACAGCAGCCCCTGCACCCCCCTAAAACACCTAAAACAGCCCCTAAAATCCTTAAAATAGTAACATAAAAAACTGCACCCTAAGCCTCCTTAAACAACCGAAAAATACAGGCCTTAGACCCCTAAAAAAACACAAAAACAGTAGCTTTAAAGACCTGAAACAGTAAGCAAAAAATACAGAGAAAACAACAGCAAAACGGAAGTCAAACAACAGTAAATCGGAGGTCAAACAGCAAGCAAAACAGCAAAACAGTGAGCTAAGACGCTAAACCAGTGTACAAGAGAAGTTGAGGAGCTTTAACCCTTCCGATCTCCGTGAAACGTAAGTCTGAAAGTCAGTAACAAAGTTTAGACCTGAGGGTATTTTTCACACTCGTTTTCAGTTTTATCTTTATTATTTATTGAGTTTTGTTCGCATGATTACAATATTAAAATGCTTGTTGTGGCCCTTGAGTAGATAAATATGCATATATTGTAAAATGATGAATGTTGTGGCCCTTGAATAAAATGAAAAATGTGTCGCCTCTCGTGGTATATGGGATGGAAACCCGGACATAAATTTCATAGCCGATTCCGAATGGACGGTAGTATGATCTGTACTCAGGATACAACTCCACATACCACTTGAGTAAACGGCGCATATTTTGTTTTATGTTGTTTTGATTTGTTTGTCATTCGTTACTTGACTTCCGCATGTTATTTGTTTATGTAATGATGTGATTGAGCGCATGGGCTCAGTAAGTTGGATTAAAGGTCCCCTGTTTGGAGGGGTTAAAACCCTTTACCAAGATGCTTTGCCGCGCCGGTTGATGTATATTCGGTTGAATGTAAGATGTGTTCAATCGGGTATACGAAGTCCGATACTATTGTCTTTATTTTTATTTTTATACGAAGTCCGGTTGATGTATATTTGGAATTTGCATTATGTTTAGGTTGTTCTTTGTTTTCCGCATTATATGATCGAAGCATGTTCATGAGATTGCCATGTGCTATTGCATGTTTGTCGTTATGATGATTACTTTCATGCATGTGAACTTAGAAGCATAATACTCTTGGAAATATGTGTTACTCATGTTTGACTAAATTATTGCACAAATCCTTTCATTACAAGTGACATAAGTAAGGGACCATTCCGAACCCAACGGTTTGAGGTCTTCCCTTGCGAGGGGTGAGTGCGGCCTTAAATCTTATTTTCCCGATTCATACCGGGTGGCGACTCCATCATTCTCCGGTTTAGTCCCCCGCGGGCTACTCCATACTCTCAACCGGGCCGCGAGCCCGGAACAACATGCGTCGCCCATTTTGTGTTCCCACAATTAAGAAAGCTAAATACAAGTAAGAATAAGAGAAACTAGCCTAAGTTAGAGAAGTGTTTAGAGAAACTTTATGAGGTCTCTACAATATTTCATCTAGGAGATATCAAAATTGGATCTTAGGGTGAAGCTTGCTAGCATTGGAATCAAGATTGGATCTTGGAGTGAAGCTTGCTAATCCTTGGAAGTTCTCCAAATATTTCAACAAGGAGAAGTAGATTGAATCTTTGAATCAACCTTGCTAGGTAAATTTGATCTTCTCCAAAAGCTATATTTTTCATTAGTGAGAGATATAGTGTTGAATTATGTATTAGATACATAATTTTGAATTTTGGCTATTTAATTGTGTTAGGATGTTTTGGAAGTATAAACATAATTTACTTGTAATTAGGTTAAAATATTTATGTTAGACATATACATAAAATTAGAGTTTGGAACTCTAGATAATAGCTTAGAACTAAGGTTACCATTCTAGAATCACTTGACCATCTTTGGGTGATCTAGAATTATTCACGAGATATTTCTTATTGGGATTCTAATTTGGTTTGTGGTTTGGATTCAAAATTTACGCAAGTGCGTATTTAGAATAAATTTATATTTTTGTAAAAATATTTGATATCTTGAAAAAATTGAATTTTGTTCTATAATATGTGTTGACGTTTTTTTTATGTTAAAATTAGTTTTGGATATTTTGAAAGTGTTTAGGAAAGATTAAAAGTATATTGGGTTAAAAACCCAAGTATTAACTCTCATTCCAACTCTCTGGAATGAGAGCTGATACTTAAAGAAGCAAATGATTTTTTTTTTTTAAAAATGGTGTTTGTGCTCAGTGTGCGAACTATAGGTCGCGTCACACACTATGTGCACCGAATTTGTTTTCATCCATTTTTGAGTTTCCGGACTCAGATTCAGCCCCGATATTTTCCAATACACTCATAATGGAATATAATATTTCATTAAATATTTTAAAATTACACCCATGCTTGATATCTATAGGTTAGACCCATTTCCGCTGTGTGGGGCACCGATCCAACCCTAGAGATTCCATCTGTCATAACAGAATATATCAGTACCGAGGCTTAACCACACAACACATGTTGCATGTTAGACATGTATTTGAATCTATGCCTCTATATTTTAATTTAATTATGCATAAGATTTATTGGATATGTAAATCATGTTTTAAATTAAAAAAAAAATGACCTAATTAAATTATTGACTTGATTGTCATAAATCTCCCATGATGAGGTGATTATTTTATTTTAAGTAAGAGTATTAGTAATGTTGGAGCATTATTATAAGGTCATTCTTGTCAATACGGAGATGAATGAGTTCTTACTAATTATATCCAAGATCGTCATTAGTGTGAGGGTATAAGTGCTCAGAACGTAGGTCGCTTCGGTAAAATATTAGATGTAGCGTGATGAGTTAACGCAGTCACCCAATATCGTCAATAGTATAAGGGTGTACATACGAATCTCATTAGTGCACATTGACAAGTATTCACATAGAACATGTCTTAATCCAATATAGTCATTAGTGTGAGGATAAGAAACGGTTCAGGACCAAACTAGGAGTCACATGAAGTGATTGACCTTGGAGGTCTACCTAATGAGTTTATAAAGGCCAATATCATCATTAGTGTGAGTCTGGAGTAAATGTCATGGGATCCACTTCCCGCTATGAAATTTTGATAGTCAGATTTCTATTTTTCCGTTAAGGGAGATTACAGAATTACGTAAAGTAGTGGGATGGCACTAATAGATTTAAAATTCCATAATCAATTAGTGTTATTATTTTGAAATGAAAATTATTCTACTACTATTTAAAATATTGTCTTGTAGATGACTGCCGCTAATCCATTGATGAGACTTTTGGATACTAATAAACTAAAATGATCTGAGAACTATTTCGAATGGGAAATGAACAAACACATTGTCTTGGAGTTTGAAAAGTTGACTTATGTCATTGTCCTGTTGAAATCAATCCTGACTCCACTCCAGAAGAGCGAGAAACTTTTAATAGATGAAATGATGATAAACTTAAGGTGAAATACTATATTTTGGGGTCAATGATTTCGGATTTGCTGAGACAATACATTGAACTACCTGATGCTTGGAGTATCATACGAACACTCAAGGAGTTGTTCGAGGCAAATCAAGAGATCGAACTTTATCGAAGGTCTAAGGAATTATTTCATGCTGAACTCAAGAATGGAGGAGCTGTCAGCATTCATGTTTTGAACATGATCGACCGGATTCGGTATCGTTCCCCAGGGCATTGTGATTGATGAACAGCTGAGCCGTAATTTGATTTTGTCTTATTTGACTGGTTCTTATGCGGGCTTTGTATTAAACTTCCATATGCATTCGATGCAAGCTAGATACGAAGAAATTCAAAGACTTCTAAGAAGTTAAAGAAAATATAGAGTGGGAAGAAAAAAATTACAAAGAAGAACTCCAAGAAATGCAAATGCACAAAATCACAAATAGCTCGTGATCAATATCTACATTGCAAGAAGTCTGGACACTAGAAGAATGACTGTCCAGAGCTGATAGGAAAAATAGGACCCTCAGGTACGCATTGTATTTTTCCAATTATTGAAATCTTATTAGCCTTAGATGCAAACAGTGGATGGATGTTAGACACTGGCAGTCCTACTCATATTTTCAACTCCCTGCAGGTAATGAGGGTAAAAAGAAGGCTAAATAAAGGGGAGATCCAGCTTAGAGTTGGCAATGGCGAGACATTGGATGTTAAAGCCATAGGAATAGTTGTTTGAGATCTCCCCAATGGTTGTAAATTAAATTTACAAGACTGTTATTATGTACCTTCACTTATCAGATAAATTATATCACTACCAATATTAGATAAAGAGATATATTAAATAAACATTAAGTGTGAAATTTTATGTTTATATGATAAAGATAATTTATTGAAATGTGAATGTTCTTTATCAAACGGTCACTATGGTTTGGAAACATATAGAAATGTCTTTAATCTAGAGGAAAATACAAGTAGGAAATCTGAATTAAATAATACTGAATCATGGCATATGAGATTGGGCCACATAGGTGTTATGCGTCTATCCAAATTGGTAAATAATGGTTTGATTGAAAATCTTACCTTAGATCCTTGCCCAATTTGTGAGTCATGGATCCGAAGGAAGATGACAAAGGCCCAATTTCTTGGTGTTGGACATTGTGCTGGAGATTTATTAGAACTAATACACATCGATGTGTGTGGTCCATTAAATCATATCGTTCATGATGGTTCAACATACTTCATGACTTTCACGGATGATAAGTCTAGATATGGTTATGTCTATTTGATGAGACATAAGTCGGAAATATTTGACAAGTTCAAAATATTTCGAAATGAAGTAGAAAAACAAACCAGTAAATTCATCAAGTGCCTTAGATCAGATCAGGGCGGTGAATACATGAGTGAAGAATTCAGAAATTATTTGAGGGAGAATGGAATTCCTGCCCAATATAGCCCACTTGGAACAACTTAACACAATGGTGTGTCTGAGCGTAGAAATCGTACTTTATTGGATATGATGCGAAAAATGATGAGCTATACAAATCTTCCATATTACCTTTGGGGATATGTTTTACTTACTAATGCCCACATACTTAATAGGGTTCCATCAAAAGCTATTTCTACGAACCCCTATCAGATATGGTTCGGTAGAAATCCAAGTCTTAGGTATTTAAAGATTTAGGGTTGTTCTTCATACATCAGAGTTGCGCAATGAGATAAACTAGCACTCAGGGGGTATAAATGTAGGTTTGTTGGATATCCTGATAATTCCATGGGATATCAATTCTATGATTATGAGCAATGAAATGTATTTGTTGTTCGCTTTGCCACTTTTCTTTAAAAGGAATTTTTGAGAGAAATTGGGAATTGTAGAAAGACTAAACTTGATGAGTTTGATCCAAAAAATAAGGAACCTGAGATGGAACCAGAGATCCAATTAGGTGAATGATCTACAACACAGGTTCTACGTAAGTCGAATAGAATATCAAAGCCTCCTGAGAGATTATTTTAACATCTGATGTGAGTCTTGATGTTCTCCTTTTGGAGGAAACATATCCGACTATGTATAAGGAAGCGATAATGGATATCGATTCGGGAAAATGACAGAAAGCCATGAAATACGAGATTGATTCTATGCATGACAATCAAGTCTGGGACTTAGTTTAACTTTCTGAAGGAGTTAAACCTATAGGTTGTAAATGGGTTTACAAAAGGATGCGAGGGCCCAAGGGAAAGATGGAAACCTTTAATATCCGACTGGTAGTTAAAGGTTACACTCAACATCCTAAGATTGACTATGAGGAAACCTTTTCACCAGTAGCCATGCTAAAATCCATTAGGATTCTTTTAGCCATTGTTGTATATCACGACTATGAGATATGGCAGATGGATGTGAAAACCGCTTTCCTAAATTGATTCCTTGAAGAGGATATCTATATGGAACAACCAGAGGGTTTCGTATCTAGTGAGACTTCAAACTTGGTTTGGAAGCTCCAAAAGTTTATTTATGGACTTAAACTGGCATCCCAAAGTTGGAATTGTCATTTTGATGAGATAATTAGATTATTTGGATTCATCAAGAACGATGAAGAACCATGTGTTTATAAGAAAGTGAATGGGAGCATGATAGTTTTCCTAGTCTTGTACGTAGATGACATCCTTATCGTAGGAAATGATATGGGATTGATGCAAAGTATGAAAGCCTATCTTTGCAAGAGCTTCTCCATGAAAGATATGGTTGAAGCTTCCTATATACTAGGTATAAGGCTATACCAAGATAGAGTTAGGAAGCTTATAGGATTTTCGCAATTGATGTACATAGATAAGATGTTAGAAAGGTACGATTTTACCAACTGCAAGGCAGCAAATGTACCTTTCCGATATGGTATACATCTTTTGAAGAAAATGACACCTTAGATTGAGGAAGAGAGAGTTAGAATTTCAAAATTGCCATACACTTCTTGTATTGGAAGCATAATGTATGTTATGTTATATACTAGACCTGACATCAATTTCGGCGTCAGTGTGACCAGCCAATATCAATCTGATCCAGGTAATGATCATTGGACAACCTTGAAAAATATCCTAAAATATCTTAAGGGTATTAGGGATAAGTTTATGATATATAGATAAAATGAGCTACAAGTTAAGGGTTATACAGACTCCGACTTCCAAGGAGATCCAGATGATAGAAAATCTACATCAGGTTACGTATTTACCCTTAACAGTGGTGCAGTTAGTTGGCGATGTTCAAAGCAAAGCTCAACAGCTTATTCCACCACTGAGGCAGAATTTATAGCGGCTTCACAAGCTGCTAAAGAAGCTATATAGATTAGAATTTTTATCACAGAACTTGGCGATGTGCCTACTATTGCAGATTCGATCCCATTATACAGTGATAATAGCGGAGCCATTGCACATGTTAAGGATCCAAGGGCGCATTCCAAGTGTAAGTACGTGGAAAGGAAATACCGCGTAATTAGAGAGAGTATTGAACGAAAAGACATAGTGGTCTTGAAGGTTCAAGGACTAAACAACATAGCAGGCCCACTTACAAAGGTTTTACCTCCTAAGTTATTCGATAAATATGTGGAGGAGATGGCACTACGGTACCATCCAGATTGGCACTAAGCAAGTGAGAGTTTGTTAAAGTTGGTGCTTGGAGTGCCAATAATTTTTGTATATTTTATTACTTATTAATAAAATAACTACATTTTCATTTCATACATTATTAATGGTATTGTCATTATGCGTATTAGATTGATGTATATATATGCTAAGAATGACATCGACCTTAGAATAATCTTGTAGTAATACTGGACACTAGGTGTTCTAAAATTGGGATAAGTATTACTATTATAAATTATTCTTAAAATAAATATATTTCTAGTCGTTGGTTTTGGAATACGGTCGAATTCCTATAACTTAGAAGACTAGCACATGTCCTATATTGGAATTAGAGTTCCAATGGTTTAACCCGATGTACCATGAGTTTTGAAAACTCGTATAGATGTGTGGGTATTGGTTGGACAGAATAATGAATGACTCATAAATGATTCCTAATAGTTGGAAGTACACACCATCGTCAATAGGAATCTCCTCGAGTCGAGTAACATATGCAATCCTTTGACTATAGGATATCATTGATTATGTGTGAGATCTTCCACATTTTGATGCCATGTATCTCAGAAACCTTTCATGGTCCGGCCTCTAGATGTTTGTTGGGTGTGGACCGATGCACTCAATAATCAAGTGCGAAGCAAGATATGATCTGTCGGAACGTATGTGTACCATAAGAAATTTAGGTATCCATGTGACTAAAGTCACGATTCTTAAAGCTTTGGTCAAATTCGATCACCTAGGGTGGATCGCATCAGTTGTAAAGAATCGTGGACATGCCGACATGAGATGTGTGCCTCAGAAACTTGACGGTGTATTATATGTTTCCTAAGCATAATTCGGATAGCCTACGATGGAGGGATTGTTAAACATATGTGATGACCTCGACTTATATAGTTCAAAAAGGTCGTTCGTGTTCTTCGCGAATTCAAAGGTGGCGGAATTGCTACATATTAGCTAGGCTTATATGACGAATGTGTCTGAACTTAGAGAGTCCCAATATGAAGTGTACTCGTTGAGCACTTGGGTAGCCGATTAATTTTGATAAAAGATAATATTCGATATTATAATTATCAACTAAGATAATCAAATGTTATTGGATAAAATTGATTATTTACTTTGACCTAATTAGATTAATTCAATAATTACACAAGGGCTTAATTGTAAAATCATAATTATCTCTACCATTTGAGGATATTATAGTAGTTTTAAGTATGTATTAATAGGTGGTTTTGGCTTGATTTAATTGGATTAAATCAAAGTGACAAACATTGAACTAATCCATTTCTTAATCATTGTCATGATTTAATTGGATTTACTCAAAGAGGTAGATAATGGAGAATAGTCACACCTATTGATACATATTTTGAAAAATTAGATTAAGCCCATCTAAAAGTTGATTACAACTTTTATTAATTAAAAATTACCCAAGTTTTGCTATAAATAGCAAGAATTATGAATGTTTTAATTAAGAAAAACAAAAGCTTGAGAAAGCTAAACACAAGCAAGAATTAGAGAAATTAGCCTAAGTTAGAGAAATGTTTAGAGATGCTTTATGAGGTCTCTACAACATTTCATCTAAGAGAAATCAAGATCGGATCTTGGGGTGAAGCTTGCTAGCATTGGAATCAAGATTGAATCTCGAAGTCAAGCTTGCAAATCCTTGGAAGTTCTCCAAATATTTCAACAAGGAGAAGTAGATTGTGGATCTTTGAATCAACTTTCCTAGGTAAATTTGATCTTCTCCAAAAGCTATATTTTTCATTAGTGAGAAATATAGTATTGAATTATGTATTAGATACATAATGTTGAAATTAGGCTAATTAATTGTGTTAGGATGCTTTGGAAGTATAAACACAATATGTTTGTAATTAGGTCAAAATATTTATGTTAGACATAGACATAAAATTCGAGTTTGGAACTCTAGATAATAGCTTAGAGCATAGGCTTTCATTCTAAAATCATTTGACCACCTTTAGGTAACCTAGAATTGTTCATGAGACATTTCTTATTGAGATTCTAATTTGGTTTGTGGTTTGGATTCAAAATTTACGCAAGTGCGTATTTAGAATAAATTTATGTTTTTATAAAAATATTTGATATTTTGAAAATTTTGAATTTTGTTTTATAACATGTATTGATGATGGTTTTTATGTTAAAATTAATTTTGGGTGTTTTGGAAGTGTTTAGGAAAGATTAAAAGTTTATTGGGTTAAAAACCCAAGTATTAGCTCTCATTCCAGCTCTCTGGAATGAGAGCTAATACTTAAAGAAGCAAATGAATTTTTTTTTAAAAAAGGTGTATGTGCGCAATGCGCGCACAGCGCTCATCGCACACTACTCGCACGAATTTGTTTTCATCCGTTTCTCAATTTCCAGACACCGATTCAGCTCTAATTTTTCCTATACACTCGTAATGGAATATAATATTTCATTAAATATTTTAAAATCACACCAATACTTGATATCCATGGATTAGACCCATTTATGATGTGTGGGGTACCGATTAGACCCTAGGGGTTCCACATCCATCTCATCACAAGTGTCCAATATAACTCAACTGAACGAAACATAACAAGTGCCTAGTGTCCAAATCGCACACACAGATTGGACTATGAACGAAACAAGTTCATGTCGACAGAGGGTAGCAGGTTGGTCTACTGCAGTTGGACAGAGCCCTATACAAGCGGCACGACAGAATCAAAATCATAAATCTATAAAAACCATATACAAGCATCGTGAACATATCATATCATGTCATATAATATCATAAATGATATCGAAATATATCATAATCAAAATGTAATTCATTTGAAATTATTCTTTTCCTCAAAATCCAAATATGTTTAAATAAAAAATAAATCTTTGAAAACATAATTAAAGATAAAATGTATATCCTTCAAAACCATATCAAGCGTCCAATGTTCGAGTCGCGCGCACTGACCGAACAATGTACGAACAAGACCATGTCGACATAGTAGCGGGCCAACCATTTTCCGATGGTCAATACCCATGACAAACGCCCCGACTGAGCCAGAACGAGACATATATAAGCGTCATAGAAGGTCAAAAACATAAAACTATCAAGCACAGTGACATAAATATATTTTCAAGCATCTCGACGGAAACAAAATTTTACGATTTGAAAATATCAAAATCATTTTAAGCGAGACATAAACATATCATCAAGCACCTCGACGGAAACATATCAATAAATCACAAAATAGGAAAACGTGAATCAAGTAACGAGGCGAAAACATATTCTTTATCCTTTTCAATCAGAATCAAAATATCTGAAATCTTTATTTCTTTCTTTATTTCTTTCATTTTTCTTTTCAAAATACTTTTATGTCACGAATCAAATACCATGTTCTCAAAACATAAATCAAAATATCGAAGCACAAAAAAATATATGTTCATAATTCAGACTATCAACATCATAGAATTACTCGTACCTCAAAACAGATTGAATTCACATCACATACATATACATATATCTATACACACGATATACTTTTAACATAGTATACATATATACATATATATTCATAACATACAAACATGTACCGATAATTCGAACCACCCATATCAATTCAAAATCAGTGCACATCATACTATAGACCATAAATCAAATCAAATAACAAACATAAGACCTATATGGTCTATACGCAACAAAAACTTACTCAGACAATCAGATACCTTATAGATGTAGTTACCAACACCTAAACCTTTACTCTGATACCATAATTGTAACACCCCTTTAGAGGCAGGATGCTACCGGTAGGAGATAGGATTAACCAATCTCCATAAACCTTCAAATTTACAGAAAATCAGACATGATGTATCCTAAAATTGGACAGCCTAGATCATAGTCCAGCATCAAAACGGAACCTGTAATAAACATCAAATATATAAAAAGACCTCAGTTCCACACACAAGACATATCAATCTCTGTTCCATACACAAGACATATCAAGCTTTGTTCCACACACAAGACATATCAAGCTCATACTCAACACTTAAGGACTCTATGCCCACAACATCAAATACAAATCAAAACTTTTACTTAATAAATACATAACAGTGTTCTCAGCACGACAAAAAACATAATAATCACCATAGACCCTAAAGCTCTAAGACTTTTCCTATGACACTTGCGAAGGTGACTGCAACTTGGGTGATCCGCGTCTCAAACATGATTTTCAAAGCTGAGGTGGTTGACCCATCTGATAACCAACCTGCGAAACTAGCAAACTGGTTTGGTGTGAGTTATCAAACTCAGTAAGTAACCACACTCATACTACAAATAAAATATATAAGTCAAGCATAACATAAGCTTTTCAGAATAACCAAGTTGTTGAAAGTTCATAATTATCAACTTTTTATTGTCCTTTATTCTTTACACATGTCAAATCCTCATATATATATATATATATCTAAAATCCAAACATCCAAGGCATACAAAGAAAAAATTAGAATATCACAGAGTACATCATTTAACATAGAATCCATTTCAATCATATAAAACATGAAGTCATTTTTTTATACTTTAAAACGGATAAGCATTTTTGAAATATCATCAAATCGATAAGTCAAACAAACTTTCTTCAATTCAAAATAAACTTTCTTCAATTCTGATAGCCTTACGATTCCTTAACATTCGTGACCTATACACTTTAACGCATATCATTTCAGAAATAATAGCTCACTTATCTTACAATCATGCAAATCCATTTTTGGAATTCTTATTTGGAGACATATCTAGTACCAGAAGCTTACAAGCACATTCAGTCTCTTTCACAATATACGTACATATAATAGCAAGCTTAGCAAACACACTTTGTAACATTCCTATACTCACATAGATTTTCAGGTCATTCTTTTATTCCATGAAAGCATACACAATCTATATATATCACGGGCTCTATTATACACATACATACACTCAGACATACATACAATCATTGTGCAACCGACAACGAAACATACATAACAGTCAATATATCAAAGAACACATAGCCTAAACAACACTAAATTATCAATCAATTAAACATACACACAAGCACACATATCACGTAATACAAACTTATAGCATGATTTCTCATACACCGGCACATACATGACAAACCCTCTGACTCATTATCAAAATACTCATACACATACATATATAAATCAAACATATGAATATACACATTATTATAAATTCAAATGCTAAATCTTTAACAATCCTCATTCTTTCACTTATCTATCAAACACACTCAATTTCTGAATTTCTATATGAAAATATCTGATACAGAAACTTATCAATTAAACATATTCATTCAGGAAGGACTTAGCTTATATATATTTCTTATCACATTTAACCAATCCAACGTCTAAATTGATAATTCACATGTATGAGTCAATCAAAAACTTATTCAAATTACATAAATATACATATGCTAATACAAATTTCGAAATCATAACTTGTTCCATTTACCAATCTTATATACTCAAATCATACATATTTTATCATCTCATACATATATAAATATGCTTATACATATACATACCATTATAGGTTCATACACTTACGTACATCAATACACATATATATATATATATATATATATATATATATATATATATATATATTAAGCTCATTAAATATATCACTTCAAATCATAGCAATAATAAAATTTCATACTTGTGGTTGTCGATTAATTTAACTATACATAATCTCAAATTTTGTTCTCAAGACCATCTCATAACTATCTTCATCTTATCCTAAATGTTTTAGTCATATATATATATATATATATTTAAAGCATGAACTCAACAATTCAAGTACTCATAGCATTAGTTACTTACTTGGCTTCGCAAGAACTTTATATCTTAGTCAAATCGAGATTTTGAGGGCATATATGGACTCCGAACGATCTCACAATGCGTTGGAATCGACAGAATTTCGATCGAAGCTATTGTTCATTCGAGGTACTATTCACCATTTCTTTCTTTCTTGATTCACGTGAAACCGTGCATGGAACAGAAAAACCATCACCGCCAACTTGTAGTACTCTATGAGAGCTTCGATTTGGCGGGTGGCTCGAGATGTAAAATGAAACGATGAGACGGGATCGAAAAACCCATCTCTCACGTGTTTCCTCTCTCATTCTCGTCGTTATCGACGTTCTAGGGCTGTCGTCGACCACCACAAGATGAATGGATGGCCAGCGCACCCCTCTAAGCCGTCGTGCTAGCCAGTATTGGTTATTTGGCTACCAGCGTGGCCAGGTCTCTCAAAACGATTTAGGGATGGGTGGGTCGAGTGAGAGGTTTGAGAATCTTATGCGTTTACAAATACTGGAAACTTCATGGTATTTATAGAAATTTTTTTGAAAATTTTGTTTTGACCCCCGTGAAATTATTCTCACGCAATTCTGATGTAAATTTTGAAAAATGAACAACATGAAAGTTATTCGTCTCAAAAAAACGAGTCCAGTGGTTTATGAATCATCTCAATCGGACTTCGATTGCTATATTTATAGCTGAAACAACAAAATTTCCGTGTATAACAATATAAACAGGAATCGCACAATTGATTCTCAAAACCACGCGTTTTCCAAAGTACGAAGCTTCACTTTAAAATA
This sequence comes from Zanthoxylum bungeanum, assembly GCA_019454045.1. NCBI lineage: Eukaryota > Viridiplantae > Streptophyta > Magnoliopsida > Sapindales > Rutaceae > Zanthoxylum > Zanthoxylum bungeanum. Next base: position 71,900 of record SKCR01040832.1, read on the forward strand.
TTCTGACCTATTTTCCAACACATAAACTCTTATTTTTGAACATCATCTAGTTCCAAAACTTAAACTTTTATTCGGAAACCTTAAAGCACTATTCTGAAAACTCGGGATATTACATGTGATCTATTCTATTATTGTATGATGACCTTAATCTGAGATCGTTCATGTGTTGACATGGGAAATGAGGCACCTTATTTAATTCGATCATATAGGACTAGACCCAGACATAAATGAATTTTTTAGCATCCGTTAAACAAAGAAATTCATATTAGTATAATAGATTATCACATATGAATTTTTCTAATTTCTGAGTGTACTACGAACTCCTACATGGAAGGCTATTTCATTTGATTTACATGGCAAGATAGGTGTAGAAATCTCGATCAATAACTTCATACTTTGGAAGGCATGGTTTGGTATGTAGTTGGGGATGCTTTACATAGATATTGAATTCACTCATTCTTACGAGAAATGGATGAGTATCTTCCTTAAGGGTTAGTTCGGTACTTGAACAGTTAGAGCACTCAAATCTTTTTATTACGGATAGAAAGATAAAATTGATAATAGTTACGAATAAATCGTTCATTAAAGAATCAATGGTACTTAAGATTCAAGAATTAATTAGAGCGTTATAACGGACATTATAACCCGACTCTAATTATAAGTTACTCGTGTAGGATCAATCTGTATGTAATGATTATAGTGATTACTAGCTAACCACCTACAGATCCAAGCTCTAATAACATAGGATTTAAGATTAAACTCTTTAATCAATAATCTCGTATTATTAAATTTGAGGTTATTCCACTAAAAATCTAAGTTGAACTCTTATCACTATAGATAAATTACATCTATCAGTATAATCGTTTCATATAGTTAGATCTTCCATAAGTATTTCATAATTAGAATTAGGTTATAAAGTTAGTTATAACTCTCAAATTATATGTTACACCATTAAGTACCGTCGATTCGTGAATGAATAATATATTCAAAACTTTTATGAATATTTATTTTTGTTTCAAGTAACAAAAATATGAGTACTCTATTATTCAAGTACCAAATCAACACTTAAGTAAAATATCAATCTATAATTTGTAAGAAGGAGTGGATTCAAATATCTTAAATGTTCCCAGCTACATACTAACACTACGCCAAATTGACTTTATTGACACTTTGTTAGTGATATTTTTCAAAAAGTATCTATATATTTAGACAAAAGTAACATTTTCTGTTTTTTTTTTTAAAAAAATATATCAGAAATTACTGACATTACGGTATCAATATATTTAACATCATAAATTACCGACACTAAGGCATCATTAAAACTTAAAAAAAAAATTAGAAGTGCTTCCGTTTAGATTCGAACCAAGATATCTAAGGCCCATGTATTTACACTTCAACCACTTACTACTAGTAGACCCGGCTACCGGTCCGGTTGGATTTCGAACCGAAACCGAACCGATCGGTTTCCGGTTCCACAAGTGTGGAACCGAAACCGGAACCAAACCTTTCAGTTCCGGTTCCGGTTCTGGTTCCATTCGGTTTATTTTAAATTATCAAATTTTAATAATGATTTTTTAAGAAAAATATGAGATTAAAAAAATTTATTTTAAATTATGAATTTGAATTTAGATTACATTAAATTACAAATAAAATTCTTATCTAAATAAAAATTATTAAAATAAAGAGTTTGAACTTAAATTTTTAAAAACTTAAGTTGCCAATGTATCCTCCACGGGTGAGAGGAATCAAAGCTAACATAGTTCCATTACAATTTTAAGATAGTTCTCTATTGTAATTTACAATTATTTACTGATCAATCATCATTATCAGTGCCTGTTGATCCTTCAGCTCTCGTTCCGCTTGCAAATGTATTGTCGAGCAAGTCTTCAAAGTCATCAAAGGCATCATCTTGTTGCCTCAGATCAGCTCGGGTCCAATCATCCACACATGTTGTTACTTCTAAAGTGCTTGGATGTAATGAAGACCGTTTCGCTTCCAATATATTGCCTCCTATGCTGAAGGCTTGCTCAACCGCAATGGTGGAAACAAGTGTTGCCAGTAACTTTTTAGCAATAATTGATAATACATGATATACATTTTGATGTCGGTTCCATTATTCAAGGATTTGAAAATTTTTATTCACTAAACTTTCAGTAGGAAACTCGAAATTGGTAGATAAATAATTATATAATTTCAGGTTGTTAGTCGTGTTATCCCTATGTTTTTATTTTGTTGTAATAACCAACGATCACTTATGCTAAGTCTTGATTGTATTACGAGTTTGCTACTATCAGATTCTCCTTCTGATTGTAAGTTATATCTCCTAACATAATCATTAAATAAATCCTTTAAATAATTTTTTAGCTGTTATTCTTGAAATATCAATTTCATCAACTATTTCTCAATACCATATCAAGCTTGTAAGGCATTATTCAAACCTTTTATTTTACATCTATGATCAAAAATCGTGGCAATAAGATAAAGTAGTGGAATGTCTCTAAAATAATGCAACCATTTTTGTTTCATAACAACAGTAGCTTCAAGCAAAATAATATCATTAGGATCAGAACTATCAATATGCTCAAATAGAGTACCAACAATATTCAAACTTTCAACAAGAAATAAATGTGCTGTGGGATAATAAACTCCGCTAAAAATATTTGTAGCATCATTAAAAAATTTTAAAATATCTAAAAAAATTCACAAATATCCCATTGACTACGAAAAAGTGTGATATATTGAACATATTAAGAAAAAAAACTAGATAATGTATCTTTATATTGGAAAGTCTTACATAAAAGAAAATAAGTTGAATTCCAACGTGTTAGAATATCTCGTAAAATTTTTATCGCTTTAATACCATTTAATTTATAAAACTTGGCTCATTCTCTCATAATTTGAGAATATGACCAAATACAATTAAGTGCAATCTTAATAGGATCAATGAAAGGTTCTAAACAAGTCAGATCATCTTGAACACATAAATTAAGGACATGACATGTGCAACGAATATGAAAAAATCGACCCTCTAAATTTGGTTGGCATAATTCTGTTAAATCTTTAATTGATGTAGTATTTGAAGATGCATTATCAAAACCAATTATTAAAATTTTACCTAACAAACTATATTCATCAAAAATTACTTTCATCATTCTATAAAAAAATTGTGAAGTATGTTGTTTATCAAAAACTCTAAATGTAAAAAGTTGTTTGTGCATGTTCCATGATGCATCAATCTAATGACAAGTCACACCCATGTATGAGTGTGTTCACCAATGGTCACTCCAAATATCAGAACAAATAGAAAGACGATCTTTAATATCTTTAAATGTTTCATTTAAAATAATTTTACCATATTTGTATAATTTAAAAATGTGATGTTTTGTTGTATTTCTAGTCATTCTACAAGCATCAGAATTTAAAGCATTCTGAACGTAATTAGTAATATCAATTTTTTCACCAAAACTTAAAGAAATATTTGTCATACAAGTTAATTTAGTAAATTCTTCTCTATTTTTAGCATCAGAATATTTAAATAAATCTAAAGAAATCGTACCTCTACTAGATGATGCGTACCTGGCCATTTGAGTTTGCGTTGTATAAAGTCCAATTTCAGCGGCATGATGTCTTTCCAAGTGCTTGCTCATACTGCCATATCCACTAGTAAATTGTAAGAAACCTCACAATAGTTGCATATTGCTCTTGGACCTTCATTTTCAGTATCGACTAAATGAAAATGAATTTTGAAAATATCGGAGGAACGAGACTTAACTTCTTTTCTCCGTATACCGATATTAGGGCCGCTCTCTTGGGTTGGCACATTTGACATGGTGTTCTCAGATGAGCTTGTCATTTTTTGTTAAAGAAATTTTAAAGAATGAGATAATTGAGAATGAGAAATTGTAGATGAGAGAATTGTAAAATTGATAGAATTGAGAATTGGTGTGTTGAAAAAATGAAAAATGACCTCTATTTATAGAGTTTTATATATTTTGTGATACCTTAAATGCCCCTAAAACTAGCCATTTTATTAATATTATTAAGGGTAATTTAGTAATTTGAATTTCTTAAACTTTGTTTTTTGGAAAATAAGGCAGGGAGTCGTTGCTCTCTGCCCCAGGCCCAAGCCGTTGGGCCTGCTCCCAACGGCTACTAGCCGTTGGGACTTGGGAGCCCTACGATTCCAACCGGAACCGTAGAACCGCTGAAACCGTTCGATTTTGGTTCGATCATGAGTGAACCCTAATCGAACCAAAATACTACGTTTCCGATTCGGAACCGGAACCGTAGCCGGGTCTAACTACTAGACTACAAATTTTGAGTGTAATTACTAAAATAACCCTTACCATATTTTAACCTAAAATTCCACTTCCCTCACTATTTCCCTCTCTCAAATTTTTCACTCTTAACCTAAAATTCATTTGGGTTTGTTGAGTTTTCGGTTGTTATGGCAACGATACTTTCATCAACCTGGCTCATAAATAGAGATGAGAATGACAATGGATTACAAGTAATTTAAGGACAATGGATTACAGGTAAACTATCGACGTTCACGCTTTCCCTCACTACTATACACACACACGTTTAGTCATTCACAAAATCACGCAGGCTACATTCTCAAACTGTTACTACAATTAGAGACAGATAAAGTAGTTTTTCAAAAGCTTGGGTTTTGAGTTACGGCGAAGGAGGCAGCGAAGGAACTCACAGGAACTAAAAATGATAGTTTGATTTGCTTAGCTATGGCGTCTCGTAAATAGAACAGACCTCCGCGAAGTCCATTTAGTGTAAACCATCTATTCTTTCGATTTCAATTTCAAATTTGATTTTTTTTTCATTTAATTGCTCAGAAAATTGAAGTAAAATGAAAATTCTGTTATTTTGATTTGCAAATCCCTAATTATAGTTTCTAGTACATAACCTTCAGATGATTTCTTATTTACTTAGTTAAATTGTTTTCATAAGTTACACTTGGCTCGTGTTGTATTTAGTATGCATTTTTATTTGTTTGAAGAAAAAAGAGAGTATCGATGATGTTCCATTTGACAAGAGGAGGAGAATTGGAACATGCTGAATAATGGGGCCCACCAGAACTTGAAGCTGATACGGGCAGCATGACAGGAATAGAAGAAGCAATGGAGTCCAGTGGGGAGAGGTTCACAACAACAGCATGGCATTCCAGAGTTGACCGACTATCATCTGTCACCAACCCCATTAACTCAGCAAGCAGTAGACCAGCCTTTGGAGGAAACAATGGTAGATGAAGTGGGGTAAACAATCTGCGAGGAGGCAGGAATATCTCATTTCAGGAGTACGCCGACAGAAGGGAGAAAGGGCTCTGTTTCAACTGTGACCAACCTTACACCCCTACATAGATATGCAGCCAAATCCCTACGCGTCACAATCCTTGCTGAAGAAGAAGAACCAGATGAAGAATAAGGTAATGAAGATATGGCGATGACAGAGACGTATAATCTCACCTCGGAAAATGAATTGGTCAACCAAATGTTAGAACTACCCATGTATACGGTGGGCGAAATTACACGCCCAAGGACTATGAAGTTGAGAGGGACGATCTTTGGGGAGCCGATTGTGGTGATGGTAGATAGTGGAGCAAGTCACAATTTCTTTTCAAAAGAGTTGGTGGAGAAATTAGGGCTGAGGGTAGAGCTGACGACGAAATTTGGGGTGTGTTTAGGGGATGGCCATAGATCAGTGTCTCAGGGAATGTGTAAAGATGTGGAGATCCAACTAGGAACGATTTCAGTGGTAGTAGAAGGGTATTTGTTTGGGTTGGGAGGAGTGGATATGATTTTGGGAGTTACTTGGTTAGAGACATTAGGGGAGGTAAAAGTGAACTGGGGTAGCATGTCCATGAAATTTATGCATGCAGGCGAACAAGTGGAGATTAGAGGAGATCCTTCGCTTTGTCGATCCCAAATGGCTCTGAGATCTCTATTCAAACTGATTGAAGTGGAGTATTCTGGGATGCTTTTGTGGTGTTTCGAATGACATATGATCGATGAGCATAAATAGCCCTCACATGAAGGACATCAGAGGAATTAGAATGGTTACTAGCTGATTTTGAAGCGGTGTTCCGAGAACCAGAGGAACTTCCCCCGTCACGTGAAACTGACCATGCTATAGTTGTAACGGAGGGTGAATGACTAGTGAGGATTAAGCCTTATAGGTACGCTCATGCGCAGAAGGATGAAATGGAGCGTTTGGTGAATGAGATGTTGCGGACTGGAATAATTCAACCCATCGTCTCTCCCTACTTGAGCCTGGTAATTTTGGTGAGGAAGAAAGACGAAAGTTGGAGATTCTGTGTCGACTACCGAGGGCTGAATAGTATCACGGTGCCAGACAAATATCTCATACCAATGATCGAAGAACTGATAGATGAAATTCATGGGGCACGTTTCTTTTCTAAAATTGATATGAGGTCGGGGTACCATCAAATCAGGGTTCGACAAGAAGACATCGCCAAAACTGCATTGCGGATGCACGACGGCCACTATGAGTTTACTGTCATACCGTTTGGGGTTAATGAATGCTCCAGTAATGATTCAAGCTACGATGAATAAGACATTCCGACCATACCTACGGAAATTTGTTCTCGTTTTTTTTATGACATCTTGGTGTTTAGCCAGAGTTGGTCGCAACACATGGAGCATTTGAGGATAATTTTGGGGGTGTTAGAGCTGATCAGTTTAAGGCCAACAGAAAAAAGTGTCAGTTTGGGAAGCGATCTATCACATATTTGGGACATGTAGTTAGTGAGGATGGAGTTGCGATGGATCCAGAGAAGATTGAAAGTGTTATGGGATGGCCAACCCCGAGCACTGTTAAAGCTGTTAGAGGATTCCTAGGGTTGACAGGGTACTACCGGAGGTTTGTCAAGGATTATGGAAAGATAGCTAAGCCGCTAACGGAGCTCCTTAATAAAGATCGGTTTGTATGGGACGAGGAAGCACAAGGCGTATTTGTGGAACTTAAAAAAACTCACCACCACCATAGTTTTGGGAACGCCGATTTTACACAGATTTTTGAAATTGAATGTGATGCTTCTGGAAGAGGGATCGGTGCGGTGTTGATGCAACAAAGGAGACCCATCGCGTATTACAGCAAGGCTTTGAAGGAAATGGCTCTAGCTAAATCAACATATGAAAAAGAAATCATGGCTTTAGTCCTCACCATTCAGCATTGGAGGCCATACCTATTGGGAAGGAAATTCATAGTACACACTGATCAGAAAAGTTTAAGACATCTCCTCCAATAGCAGAGTTACACACCTGACCAACAAAATTGGATAGTCAAACTAATGGTATATAGTTTTGACATTATCTATAAGGCCGGAAAAGAGAACTGTGTTGCTGATGCTTTGTCCAGGATGCAAGAAAAAGCTGAATTAGCGGCGGTGTCTGTGGTAAATTGGGAATAGACATAACAGAACACAGAGGCTGTCCAAGCAGATCTTAAGTTAGTATCAATTATCCAAGCCCTCAAGGAAGGTTCTGTGGCTCATCCGGGATACGAGGTGCGAGGGAACAATCTGTTTTACAAGCAAATGATGGTGATTCCGGCCCAATCCAAATGGGTCCCGATTATGTTGCAAGAGTTTCATTCCACGCCTCATGGGGGCATTCCAGAGCCTATCGAACCTATCGTAGGGTGGCCGAAAATGTATACTAGAAAGGGCTTAAGAAGGATGTATATCGGTATGTTGCAGCTTGTGATATATGCCAGCTACATAAGTATCAGACGACTACACCGGGAGGGCTCCTACAGCCCCTACCAATACCGACTGTTGTATGGGATGATATAGCTATGGATTTTATCACGGGGTTGCCTAAATCCAATGGATATGATGTCGTAATGGTGGTGGTAGACCGACTCTTTAAGTATGGGCATTTTGTATTGATAAGGCATCCATTCACAGTAAAAAAAGTGGCTGAGATGTTTGTGAAGGAATTCGTCAGATTAAATAGAGTTCCAAGATCAATCGTTAGTGACCGAGACTCAGTTTTCGTTAGTCATTTCTGGACTGAATTATTTAAGCAGCAGTGCACCAAACTGAAAATGAGCTTCGCATATCACTCGGAAACGGATGGGCAAACAGAAGTTTTAAATCGGTGTTTGGGGACATACCTTCGTGTTTCACTTCGGAACAACTAAAACATTGGGCGGAATGGATTCATTGGGCAGAGTTCTGGTATAATTCTAGCCATCATAGTTCCTAGAATGTCATTTCCAAGAAGCAATATATCATCAACGTAGAGGACAATGAATGTCAGTGCTCTCCCACTAACCTTCTTATATACACAAGAATCATCTTCGTTTTGAATGAAATCATATTCTTTTATGATCTCATCAAAACGATGGTTCCAAGAACGCGATGCTTGCTTTAATCTATAAATGGATCAGTTTAACTTGCAAACCTTGTTTTCTTGTCTTAGTACGATAAAACCATCAGGTTGTTGCATATAAACATCCTCCAAAAGGTTTCCGTTAAGGAAAACAATTTTGACATACATTTCTCATATTTCATAATCAAAATATGCAGCAATAACAAGCATTATCCGAATGGATTTAATCATGGCAACGGGTGAAAAGGTTTCGTCGTAATCGATACCATGTCGTTGACGATACCCTTTAGCTACAAGCATAACTTTGTACGTTTGTATGTTGCCTTCCATGTCTTTCTTCCTTTTGAAGATCCATTTACAACCAATAGACTTAATGCCTTCTAGTACATCAACCAGTGTCCAAACTTGGTTGGTATACATGGAATCCATTTCGGACTTCATGGCTTCTTGAAATAAAGCGGAATCGATACCTTGTATCACTTCCTCATATGTAGCAGGTTCATCTTCCTCAATAAGATTAATGTCTACATGAGGTGAGATCAGAAACCCATACCTCTCAGTTTGTTTTCTGAGTCTCTCCGACTTACACAGTTCTTGTGCATCATAAGATTATGGAACAATCTCATCCCTGATGGACTGTTGGTGTTCCGTGAGGGGGTCGGTGCCAGGAATAGTATCACTTTGATTTTCATCGAGTTCTACTTTCCTCCCATTTACCACTGCATTCATGAATTCCTTTTCTAGGAAACTCGCATGAAGAGCAAAAAATATTTTGTTCTCTTGTGGGTTGTAGAAATAATATCCTTTCGTTTCCTTATGATAACCTAAAAATAGACACTTATTCGATTTGGGTTCTAGTTTGGTACTATCCAAAACGTTTAACATATGCCCAACATCCTCAAATCTTCAGGAATAAGAAACCCGATTTCTTTCATGCCCAACATCCTCAAGTCTGTTTAACATATGACGTAACCTTATTCAAAATAAGTATTGCACTGTTTAATGCATATCCCCAGAAGGAAATCGGTAGCTCTGTGCGACTCATCATTGACCTTACCATGTCCAACAAAGTTCTGTTTCTCCGTTCAGACACACCGTTCAATTGAGGTGTTCCTGGAGGAGTCCACTGTGAAAGAATACCATATTCTTTCAAGTAATCTTGAAACTCATTGCTTAAGTATTTTCCACCACGGTCTGACCGCAATGTTTTAATACTATTGCCAGTCTGTTTTCTACTCCGTGTCGAAACTCTTTGAATTTCTCAAAAGTTTCCGACTTGTGTTTCATAAGATACACATAACCATAACGTGATTCTGTTGGACAAAATGACCCATAGCGTCACTATTTGCACAGATCATTGTGTTGTTGTAGCAAATTAACTATGTGACAAGGAAATTGCACTCTCATCATTGGTGATTAGATCACCATAGATATATAAATGAAGAGAGGTCTCTGTGATTAGTTCATGGACTAAGAATGATATGAGACAGTATCAGTCCCCGAAGGATTAATCATTAAATATCCCTAGCCGGAGTATTATCGAGACTGGACATCGATAATGCGGAATAGGCTAGTATTGCACTTGTGTGCGTTGTGAGGGCACAACGGCATAGTTCTCATATATATAAGTATCGGATACTTATGCAAGTGCGATAGGAGGTCGTGTTTCACCGATGGTACGGGAAACAGCTTCGCTCTGGATAGACCCCTCGGAATCCCATTGGTTTTTTATGACTATGTGTCTATGGGAGGCCGAAATCAAGGTAGGTGTGTATAGTCTTAACCTGAGACTTACATCGCTAATACTTACGATAATCGATAGACTTTGGTCTTGGTGGTACAGGCTTTAACTTTAACGGTTCTGCGTACACCACTTCTGGGTTTATCAGAGAGTCGTAGTGTATTGGGTGTGATGTCAAGACGGAAGTATCACTTCAGTCATAGTGGAGATGATGTCACGCAGGATACGGTACTAGTGCTCTTGAGTGTTGCGCAACCAATCGGGATATTGTGACCAGATCATGAATATCCGATTATAGAGACTATGTTACCAGACATCCGACATGTGCTTCGACGGGGCAGACTTATCGGCAGCCCCAGCCCCCGACATGTGCTTACTACGACTGGCCGAGATACACGATTACACACAATACAAATTGGTGATATACTACGACAGATATATACACATACTTTGGTATAACTACGGAATATTAAATATTCTTATACGAATTGGAGAATTGGTAAGACTTGGTGCTTTGCTAGAACCAACCTTGTCTAGTAAATCGGTAAAACGTAGTACTGGTACTTACGTGTTCGGATAGTCCGACGACCGTTTGACTGCCAACATATCCGGGGATCTCATGGGTCGTTTTCCCAAAGATTCACCGATGACGTATGACTCGTACTTATATTAATCTGGGATTAATAAGATGAGAGAGAAAATTTCTGGGATTATTACGGAGATATTTTGTCTGGGATAAAAACCTATAAAAGAGAGATAACGATTAATTTAGAATTAATCGGTAAATTAATATATTTGATATTTAAATGAAATTGGATTTCGACGCGGAATTAAAATTAGATTTTAATTCGGGCGAGCGAATTAATTTTGAATTAATCGTTAGCGACATGAATATGATTTCGCTAGGCGTAATCATTTAATTACGACGCGACGGAAATTCGTTAATTTAGAATTAGCGAATCCGAGCCCGAATTATTTACGAGCGCATTCGATTTCGAATTCGAGAGCGGCTCGTCAAATCAAGCGTCAAATCGTTAGTCCGAATCAAGCGTCAAATCATCACTTGGCACTTTGAGTGAGTGACATTTGATTGGATTGATTGAGTGATGTGAGTGATGTGACTTGATGGGAGTTGTTGAAAAGCTTTTTAAAAGCTTGAGTGACATATATTAATTTAATATGTTTGGTATAGTTGAAATTGATTTTGTAGTCGTTTCAAAATACAATGACTTACGGTACTCTCTTAGTAACGATCCTCCTTTAACTACTTATAACTCTCTCCAGTCTCTCTCACTCTCCCGTCGATACTCCGTTGGGGATTGGTTTCATTTTTGGAGCCAAAAAGTCTCTCTCCAGTCCTCTCACCCATCTTTCTAGTTGGTCTCGTTTCTAAAGGTGTACCGGCATTGTCTTTGCCTGTTGAGCAAATGTCGGGGCATGTTGAGGAGATGGAACGCATTGTGTTGTTTTATCGGGTTATGCAAGAATTCAAAATGGTGGAGTGAGCAAGTTTTCTCGGTTTTGTTTGTGGCAAATAAGAGGGACGGTTGATGTCGTAAACGACCGGCGACGGAGCATTCTTATGCCATAGGGGGGTCGGGAAGGGCTGCGAGCTTGATATCGTCGCTTAGCAGCGTCGGGGTCCGGCAAATTCTGTGTTGAAATTGGATGCGCGCCATATTAGTGCCAAGGCTTATTCTTGTAGCAGTGGGCATTGGTCAAACTTCCTTCACTCTCCTGTCAGATGGTACGGGGCAGCGGGGTCGTGCTCAAGTGTGTTGGGGTTCACTGCGAAGAGTGGTCTTATCTGCTGGCTTCGTTGCCGGCCCGAAAAGGGCCGCGGCAATACACAAACAGAACGCGATCCGGCAAAGCAAGTGGGCACATTGGCCGGGACATTCAAGCTTTGTGGCGTTGTGTGGCCTTCAATCAAGGGCCGATCGACTGCTGCACCAGTGCGCTATATCGGACGCTGTCGTAATTCCCCCGATGTTTCTTTCCGCAACTTTCGTTGTTGTATTCCTGTGATCATGCTTATTTTTTGATCTTGGGCCTATAAACTCCACAATGGCATCAAGAGCTTAGGTTAAAAGCATGAAAAAGTTAGGGCTAAAATTTGGGCAAACTTGATTTTGAGCATGATTAATTAAATTGGATGGATTTGTATGCTTAATTGTGTTTGAATTGAAGATTGATTGGGTCAATTTCAACAAATTGTGATTGGATCATTTTTTTTCCCCAAATTACTACCTTGGCCGAAAATTGATGATGATTTAATGTCTTGGGATTTTTGATTTTTGACAATTGGATGTGTTGGACATCATTCGGGATATGATTTGATGTCGATTGCGGAATCAATTGGATTGATTCGAATCGGACGAAAAATCCCCAAATTGCCAAGTATGTCATAAAGCTTGAAATTGGGTAAAATTGATTTAAGCATGCAATTATGAAATTGGATGATAAAGTATGCTTGAATGTATTTTAAATTGATGATTGGTTGGATCAATTTGATTAAATATTGTTTGGAACAAATTTCCCCAAAATGCTTATGTTGGCCGAATAGTAACTTAGCCCTAAAGTCTTGGAATTTTGATTTTTAATTCATTGGATGAGTTAGAATCAATTAGGATGTTGATTTAATGTCGATTGTGGGATTAATTGGATTGAAACCAATCGGATATAAAATCCTCTCCTTGGCCGAGACTTAAAGAGCATGTAATGGGTTTGATTTTAATCAAAATGTGTTGGACATATGATGATGATGATAATGAGCATGATTAATTGTATGAATTGATGTTTTAGAAATGTTAATTTGGGTGATTAATCATGATATACACTTTAGGTAATTAAATTGCGAAATTGGATTTGTGTAATTTAATTAATTGGGCTAATTTTGGAAATTGAGCTTGAATTGTTGTTATTGGGCTTATTGGGCTTTGTTGTACAAAGTTTGTTTTAGGCAAAATTGGTTGGATCCAATTGGGCCCAAAACCGCATCCATAAAGCCCAAATGCGACATAATGGACCTTTAATTTAATTGGGCCTAATGGGCCAAAATTAATTTATAGGCTTATGGGGTAACTCCCGGATTGGACTTTGGTTGCGGGTTTGACCCGAGTTGACCAAAAGACCACGCCTTAAGAAATTAATTAAAAGCCCATTAGACTTTAATTAAATTAATATTGGATATTAATCGGGCTTTGAGACCCGTAGCGATTAAATTTGGAATTTAAGTCGAAAAGGGTTTATTATTAAAGTGTGTTATTTAATTTGGAATTAAATAGTGAATTAGAATTAAATACAAATTGAATTGGATTTAATTGTGTAGTTTAATTTAATTCGGGAATTCGTACTTTAAGTACTTATTCGCAAAAACGAGTTTGACTCGAACAAAATCAAATCGTTGTTTGAACATTGGATGATCACTAATTATCAAGATTAATTAATTGGATTAGATTGATTGATAACATGCTTGAGTGAATACATGGTTGTGATGCATGAATAATGTATATCGGATGGATATTAGATGGGTGGGGCAATTTTAGAAATTGTTGTAATAAATTTGATTTATTAATTGGACCTGCGTGTCCAGCCTTATCACCTCCTATTCTTTGTATTCTCTTCTCACCTATTCCCCTCAATGTAAATGAGGTTTCTTTAGAAGTGTAGTGTAACGGGTAGAAGAAAATTTTGTGCTAGCGGGAGAGAGAAAGTGAGAGATTTGATCTAGGATCAATGTGTAAATATCCATCCGCATATCATTATTATTTTATCATATGCGCTTTATTATGTATTTAGAATGCATGTTTAAGGGTGTATGATGATGAGACCTTAACAAAGATAATAAATTGGTAGCCAATTTGCACGCGAAAAGCCCTCATCAAATATCATGCTTTTTTCCTTCCATTGAGTGATTCTCACTCAAGATCCGAGACGGCATTGGGTTGTTGGCCAAAGTCAAGCCCTTTGTTCGTCGAAGATGTGTTTGAATCACGAGGCTTTGTTCCATATTGGTGTCTTGTCCAAGTTGTGGTTTGTTGGCCAAAGTCAAGACCACTTCTTGTCCAACGACATTGATTACGAAGCTTCCATGGTCAATGGGTCCACGCTTGACTGGGATCACTAGGTTTGTTGTGCCAAAGCCAAGGCCTAGTTGATTCAGAGGAAATAGGTTAGGGTATATATGGATATATAGGCATATATATGATATATGTTTAGGACTTGGATGTCCACCTACTGGATCTAGGAATTGGATTGGATCCAATTGATCTTAGAGATCTACCTAGTTAATTATCATACAATTTGTTGGCCAAAGTCAAGATTGTGTGATATTTAACGGGATCCTAGCCCACTAGGAAACACGGTTTCCCGAGTACTCGACAGAGGGTTAGAGGCTCGCCGAAAAATAGTGGGAGGCAAGAATTGAATTTGCAATATTCGTTCAATTACTCGCCATACGCGCTCATTTAAATTATTTCGTCGTAATATTAAATGTTAGTTGGACTAATATTTAAATTGTTGTTTTAATAAACAGTTGGACTGTATTATACTTGATTATATATAATTGGATTATATTAATCAATATATTTGAATTAATTAATTTCAGTTTACAGTTGATTTTATAATTGGATTATAGTAATCAATGTAATTGAGGTTAATTAATTTGGATTATATTTGATTATATAGTTGGACTATTATAATCATTATAATATATATAGTACCACTAATCGTTGATTAAATAGTTGGACTATTGTAATCAAGATAAAATTGAAAAGTTGGATATTTAAAATATAATCTGGGATTAAAATATTTTAAATGATTTAATTTTCAAATTGGGAATAAATAATAGGTTACTTTATTTGATAAAATAACTTATTATACCTTACGCCCAAATTAAGCAAAATAAGTAGAGCATAAAATCTTTGGAAGATTTATGTGATGATGACTTTAATGCTTAATTTAATATACTTGTCATAAATCTAATTTTAGATTTAAGAAGTATTAAAATTGCAATTTATAATTCTTGGAGAATTAATTGACTATTCTAGAGGAGATAAAGTCAAAGTTTGCAATTGGGCATGTAGCACGAGGTGCACATCGTTTCGATATTCTAAAAACCCAAGGCTTGGCCTAAGGTTCCTAAAATATTGAAAAGGATAATTGACATATACCAAAGTGACTACCATTTGGATATGGCAGACACGAAGGAATTAAAGAAAGGGCAAGGCTCTGACTTTAAAAATGTTTGTCAAAGTTATGTTCACAACTAGTATTGAAATTAGATTTTAAATACTTAGTGTGGTACATAAAATATATGTATTGATGTTCAGAATCTGCTTTGAGCAGGATACTGACTTCAAGCTGAGATTGCTCTGCGAATCGGAAACGGGACGAAAGTCGCTGTTTCGACCGTAGATACCTAAGTTTAGGAACTACCCTTTGGGTGTGTACTTAAATTAGGAACTGTTATAATGTAACTAGTTTGACTAGAGACATTATCTCTATATCAGTGTTTAATCCATTGTGGATAAACCTTTATATTCTAGAACACTAAGTGTTTCATTATATAAAGATGATACTGAGATAAACACATTAGATGTGAATAACAGAATTTATATTTTGAATATAATTAAATCTCAAAACATATAAAATGACAAATAAATAGCTCAAATTGATTTGATCAAGTAGAGACTTATTTGTGGCATTGTTGTCTAGGACAGAATTAAACAAGACTCGTATATCCACACTTTTGAAGAGTGGGTACTAGGACTGATTTGACTATTCAAATAAAGTCTACGAATCTAGTTTGTTAGGTAAAGTACCTAAAACACTGTTTACTTGGTAATAGTGTAAGTGCCACCGATCTGTTAGCCCTATTCATGGTGAAGTTAGTGGGCCCATATCTAGCTAGGCTAGATGTGAACATGAATGTTTCGTGACCTTAACGGATGTGGCATCGCATTATGGTTATGTGTTTCTTTTGAAGAACACAAATCGGAAACTTTTAGAGTTTCGACACGAAATAGACAAACAGATCGGCTATAGTATTATACCGTCACGGTAAGACCGTAATGGAAAATACTTAAGCAATAAGTTTCTTATATACTTGAAAGAGTATAGTATTCTTTCAAATGAGGACTCCTCCCGGAACACGTCAAAATGACGGTGTGTCCGAACGGATTAACCGAATCATGTTAGACATGATAAGGCTAATCATGAGTCGCTCTGAGCTACCATTTCCTTCAACGGATAAGTTTTAACAGTGCAATAACTTATTTAGAATAAAGTTCTATTATAATTTGTTTGACAATATCATATTAGATATGAACAGGAAAGAAACCGGGTTTCTCATTCCTGACCATTTGGGATGCTAGGCATATGTTTGGATAATACCAAACTAAAACCTAAATTGGATAAGTGCCAAATTGGTTATCCTAAAGGAAACCATAAGTATAGTACTTATAAATCTCACATGAGAACAATATGATTGTTGCTCACCATGCGGTTTTCCTAAGAGGAATACCGATATGCAGTGGTCAGTGGGAGGATGGTGATACTCGATGAAAATTGGAGTAATACTGTTCGAGGCACGAAATCCTTAATGGAACACATATAGTTCATCAATGATGAATTTATACCATTAATCTTCGAATACACACAAGAACCGCGTAGATCGGAGAGAGTCAGAAAACAACCTAGGGTATGGGTTTCTGATCTCACCTCATAAAGATGTTAATCTTTTAAGGTATACCAACTGACTACGTATGAGGTAGTGATACAAGGTATCGACTCCCTATTATGACAAAGTGTCATGAGTCCGAAATGGATTCCATGTATATCAACAAGTTTGGATACTAGTTGATGTACCATAAGACATTGTGCCTATTGGTACTTTATAAGTCTTCAAGGAAGACATACATGGAAGGCAACATACCAACGTACTAAGCTAGGCTTGTAAAGAAAAGGTAGAGTTATCAACATTGTGTTGATTCCGACGAAACCTTTTACCTGTTGCCATTGTAAATCCATTTGGATAATGCTTGCTAAAGCTGTGTATTTCATTTATGAAATATGACAGCTTAACGGAAAATCGCTTTCCTGAAAAGAAACCTTTCGGAGGATGTTTATAACATCCTGTCGGTTTTGTCGTACCATAACAAGCAAACAAGGTTTGCAGGTTATTCGATCCATGTTTGGATTGAAGCAAGCATAGGTTCTAGGAATTGTCGTTTTGATGTAATCATAATGGTTTATGACTTAATTCAAAACGAAATGATTCTTGTGTATATAAGGAGGTTAGTGGGAGCGCACTGACAGTGAAATTCCCAATAAAGCAATTGGTGAAAGCTTGGCTTTCATAGATATTCTTTCATAGAAATTCTCCGTAGAATTCTTGGGAGTAACAACCTTTATTCAAGGAATAAAGATCTACTGGGCTAGATTTGGAGTTGTTAACACTCTCTGAGAAATTGTACATTGAATAATGTACGTAACCTGGTGTCTCATACGCTTTGAGCATATGGAGTCACAATCAGGACAATCCAAGTGATAGTCACTGGATTGAAGTTAAGAACATCTGTTAGTATCTTAGAGAACTAAAGATGTTGTCTTAAATTATGGAGTAGGAGAACTTGAAGTGACTAGGATCACTGCTGCAAGTTTCCAAACCGGTAAATACTGCGGTACTATAAAGTTTGAATAACGGGACAGTGAGCTGGAAATATTCCGAGCAAGATAACTGTTGCCGAATAAACAACAAATGCGGATTATTGCTGCAGCTGAGGCAGCAATAGAAGCCATTTGGATCGATAATAAATCTAATTAGATTAGATATAGTTCTTTTAGCAGCTGAGCTAGGCGTCAGCACAGGCTAAGGAATTAAAGGTCTCATCGACGATCCAGATATATACTTCTATATTCATCTGATTCGTTCGGATCATACATCGTGGCGATGTGATGATCGTATAAATCGCGTCAACGATAATCAAACAAATCCGCTGACGACCCTTTCCTCAGCAATTTGAGCGAACCGTACATAGTTCGGGTGTGGGACACTTGAGTGACTCGCTACGTGCCAAGTGGGAGATTGTTGGACAAAATGACCCATAGCGTCACTATTTGCACAGATCATTGTGTTGTTGTAGCAAATTAACTATGTGACAAGGAAATTGCACTCTCATCATCATTTGTGATTAGATCACCATAGATATATAAATGAAGAGAGGTCCATGTGATTAGTTCCTGGACTGAGAATGATATGAGACAGTATCAGTCCCCGAAGGATTAATCATTAAATATCCCTAGCCGGAGTATTATCGAGACTGGACATCGATAATGCGGAATAGGCTAGTATTGCACTTGTGTGCGTTGTGAGGGCACAACGGCATAGTTCTCATATATATAAGTATCGGATACTTATGCAAGTGCGATAGGAGGTCGTGTTTCACCGATGGTACGGGAAACAGCTTCGCTCTGGATAGACCCCTCGGAATCCCATTGGTATTATGACTATGTGTCTATGGGAGGCCGAAATCAAGGTAGGTGTGTATAGTCTTAACCTGAGACTTACATCGCTAATACTTACGATAATCGATAGACTTTGGTCTTGGTGGTACAGGGCTTTAACCGGTTCTGCGTACACCACTTCTGGGTTTATCAGAGAGTCGTAGTGTATTGGGTGTGATGTCAAGACGGAAGTATCACTTCAGTCATAGTGGAGATGATGTCACGCAGGATACGGTACTAGTGCTCTTGAGTGTTGCGCAACCAATCGGGATATTGTGACCAGGTCATGAATATCCGATTATAGAGACTATGTTACCAGACATCCGACATGTGCTTCGGACGGGGCAGACACTTATCCAGCCCCAGCCCTAGCACGTGACTATCCGATACTGGGCCGATATACACAATACAATTGGTATACTACGCTTGATACAGATCTTAAATATTCTTATAAGAATATGTCCGGAGAATTGGGAAGACTTGGTGCTTTGCTAGAAGCCAACCTTGTCTAGTAAATCGGTAAAACGTAGTACTTGGTACTTACGTGTTCGGATAGTCCGACGACCGATTTGACTGCCAACATATCCGGGGATCTCATGGGTCGCTTCCCAAAGATTCACCGATGACGTATGACTCGCACTTATATTAATCTGGGATTAATAAGATGAGAGAGAAAATTAATCTGGGATTAATTACGGAGATATTTGTCTGGGATAAAATACTATAAAAGAGAGAGAACGATTAATTTGGAATTAATCGGTAAATTAATATATTTGATATATTAAATGAAATTGGATTTCGACGCGGAATTAAAATTAGATTTTAATTCGGGCGAGCGAATTAATTTTGAATTAATTCGTTAGCGACGTGAATAGTGATTTCGCTAGGCGTAATCATTTAATTACGACGCGACGGAAAATTCGTTAATTTAGAATTAGCGAATCCGAGCCCGAGATTATTTACGAGCGCATTCGCATTTCGAATTCGAGAGCGGCTCGTCAAATCAAGCGTCAAATCGTTAGTCGCATCAAGCGTCAAATCATGTCACTTTGAGTGATGTGACAATTGATTGATTGATTGAGTGATGCGAGTGATGTGACTTGATGGGAGTTGTTGAAAAGCTTTTTAAAAGCTTGAGTGACAATATTAATTTAATATGTTTCGGTATTTTGAAAATTGATTTTAGAAATCAATGACTACTTTTTAACTTTAACAACTCTCTCTCTCTCTCACGTTGGTTTCATTTTTGGAGCCAAAATTCTCTTCCTCTCTCACGCCATTTTCTGGTTTCTAAAAGGCAGTGAACTGCCGATTGGAAGAAGCAAAATGGAGGGAAGCAAGTGTGTTTTGTGGCAAAACAAGAGTGCTAGCACACTCCGGGATCAATGCGAAGGTGATAGGGAAGCTTACCCATGAGCCGGGATTCAAATGATGAAGCTTGGAGCTTCAAATTCTTGTTGAAAATGGCGCAAACAGAAGCCAAATCTGCAGCAGTGGGCGCACATTGCAGTGAGGCAGTGAGCAGTTTTTGGCGTCTTCGTGGCCTCCGCGTCGCTCAACCCGATCGATGTAAGTATTCCGCAACTTTCGTCGTTGTATTCACTTGTGTATCATGCTTGAGTTTTGATCTTGGGACCTATAGAAACTCCAACAGATGCATCATCCGTAAAGGTTATGAAATATTCATATCCACCTCTAGCCTGGCTAGACATGGGCTCACATACGTCACTATGACGAGGGCTAACATCTCGGTGGCACGTCCACATTTACCACTAAAGGTGTTTTAGGCATTTTGCCTAACAAACAAGATTCACAGACATCATATGAATTAGGATCAAATCCGTCCAAGTATCCATTCTTCGAAAGTGTGGATATACGAGTTTTTTTAATGTGTCCCAGATGACAATGCCACAAATAAGTCTTACTGTTTTACTCAATTTGAGCTTTTGTTTGTCATGTTATATGTTTGAGATTCGTTATATTCAGAATATAAAGACCATTATTCACATCTGTTGTACATATCAAATATCATCTTTATAAACAAAACACCTAGTGTTCCTGAATACAAAGGTATACCCGCATCGGGTTAAACTAGATACAGAGATAATATTCCTAGTCAAACTAGGTACAAAATAATAGTCGTTTAATGTAAGAACATGCCCTGAGGACAGATTCAAAACATAGGTGCCAACAGCCAAAACAACGACTCTCGTCCCATTTCCGACTTGTAAGTCGATCTCCCCTGAAGCCAGTCTTCTGCTAATCTGCAAATTCTACACATCAGTATATATGTCACTACTGCATCCAGTATCAAAAATCCAATTTTTAAAAACTAGTAGTAGACATGTTTATTTCAATAACAAACATACATGAAGCCGGAGCCTTGCCCCCTTCACTTCCTTCAAGTCCGCCTTGAACTTACGGTAGTCACGCTTCCAGTGACCGTGTAGGCAGACGTCTTCGGATTTGTCCTTGGTCTTCCCAGAAGACTGTGACGATTGAGTCTTTCCCTTTCTTCTTCTTCTTCTTCTTCTTCTTCTTCTTCTTCTTCATACCCCAAAAGTCTTCGGCAAACCTTGGCCTTCTTGGATGTCGAAGTAATATGCGCCTCACGCTTCTTGCCTTTCAGAAGCTCTAGCTCTGCTCTTTCAGCATAGCCATTAACTCTCCAAGATTTTTCTCTTAGTTCATCATATTATAGTTCATGATGAACCCGCCCCAGCAGTCGGGCAGAGACTGTAAGATCAAATCTATGGAAGTCTCGGCCTCGAAGGTAATGCCCAGCTGACCCAACTGTTCGATGTCAGCAATCATTTACGACACGTAGTATTCAACAGATGCACCCTCTGACATATGAGAGTGAAAAAGCTTCTTCTATAACTCATACTTTGAGATCTAAGATTAGATCTATGAAGATCCTTCAACTTCAAGATCATCGTATAAGGATCCAATCCTTTGTTCTGGCGACGAAACTGACAAGTCATTGCAGCAAAGCATAACAGATTGAGTAGTAAAGTTATCATCATGGTGAGTCTTCCAAAGCTCATGCTCTACTGACTGCTCAAGTCCGGGCTCAGGCCCGAGAGGTCTCTCTATCAAATAGAGCAACTTCTCAGCTCCCAGGACTATCTTGAGGTTCATTTCCCAGTCTGGAAAATTTACGATGTTAAAGACATTCTCACCCATGATTATGTCCCTAACGCTTATCTTTCCAGCCATTTTGATTGATATAGTCCAACTATCCAATCAAATATTTCGGGTACAATCAAATGCAATGGTTACTATAGTCCAACTATATAACCAACTACAAATGGAGTAGTGTTGAGTACAGTCTAACTGTTCAAAGAAACAATAAATGAATAATATTAGTCCACTAATATATATATATATATATATATATAATAACGAGTAATAATAATAATAGAGTGCACATATTAGCGAGTATTAAATGAAATTGCAAATTTAATACTAGCCTCCCACTAATTTTCGGTGAGCCTCTAACCCTCCATTGAGTACTCGGGAAACCTAGTTTCCTAGTGGGCTAGGATCCTATTAAATAATACACAACCTTGACTTTGGCAAACAAGCTGTATAAAATTTAACTAGGTAGATGTCTAAGATCAATTGGATCTCATCCAATTCCTAGATCCGGTAGGTGGACATCCAACCCGAAACATATATCTAATATATTTCCTAACATGTTCCCTCTGAATCAACTAAGCATTGGCTTTGGCTCAAAAAGCTTAATGATTCTAGTTAAGCGCGACCCATTGACAGTAGGAAAGCTTCGTAATCCATGTCGATGAACAAGAGTGACCTTGACTTTGGCAACAAGTCACAACTGCCCAAGGCATGCGATATTAACAAAGCTTTCATGGTTCAAATACATCCGCGATAGAAAATGATCTTGACTTTGGCCAACAAATCAAAGCCAATCTTGGATCTTGAGAGAGAACCACTCAATGGAAGGAAACAATTAATATTAAATGCGAGGGAGTTTTCGTAAATTGGCAACCAACTTATTATCTTTGATTAGGTCTCATTATACACCCTTAAAGATGCATTCTAAAAGCACAATAAGGCGCGATAAATATAATAATGATATGCTGATGGATATTCAAAGAGAGAGATTTGTTCCTAGAATAAATCTCTCTCTTTTCTTTTCCTCTCTCCCGCTAGCGCTTTTCATTCTTCTATTTACCTATAAAAACACTATAAGAAACCTCATTTACATTAAGGGGAATTGGTGAGAAGAGAAATACAATGAGAATAAGAGGTGATAGGCTGGACACGCAGGTCCAATTTCAAATAAATATAATATTTCAAATAATTTCCAAAATTGCCCCCACCCATCTAATATCCATCCGATATACATTATTCAAACAAATACATCCAAGCATTCACACATAACATGTTGTCAATCAATGTAATCCAATTAATTAATTCTTCAATTAATGTCCATCCAATGTTCATAAAATGATTTGAATTGCGCGAGTCCAACTCGTTTAAGAATAAATACTCAAAGTAAGTATTCTTGAATTATATCGAACTACAATATTAAATCCAATTTAAATTGTATTAAATAATAATTCAAGTATAATTCCAAATTAAACAATTACACTTATTATATTATAATAATGACCATTTATACTTGGATTCTAAATCTAATCCAAATGGTATCAAATGCTCATTTAGCATCCAATGCCAATTCTATTAGGTCCAATGGGCTTTAATTAATTCTTTAGGCATGGACTTTTGGCCATTATGGATCAAGCCCATAATGCATTGGCCCATTTAGGAATCACCCTATGCCATAAATTAATTTTGGCCCATTAGGCCCAATTAGATTATTAAAGGCCCAAAAGTCATATTTTGGACTTTTTATGGAAATAGTTTAGGCCCAATTGGATCCAACCCAATTGTCCACAACCAAATTTGGCCCAACTTAGCCCATTAATCCAAATATAACCAAATTAGCCCATTTAGTATTTTAGGGACAAATTCAAATTAATACATTATTCCAAATATTACATTAATCCATTTTAAGTGTAATTAACATAACTAATTAATTAATCTAACATTTCCAAAATATTAATTAATCTAATTAATCATGCTTATTATTCCAATTCATGTCCAACACAAATTGAAGCAAAATCAAGTCTCCAACAAGCATGCTAACTCACGGCAATGACAAGAAATTAACATCCAATTTGATTCCAATCCAATTAAATCAACATTCAATATATATATCATACCATTAACACATCCAAGTGTCAAAATTTAAAAAATCACCATGAGTTACACTAGGGTATGTTTCGGCCAACTTAGGGAAATTAGGAAATTTGTTCCAATCAATTTTTCAACAATCCAACAATGCACAACTCCAAGTTATCATCATCTAACATCAACCAACAACATAATTTTGCATTTTCATGCTCCAAGCAAAAATTCCTAATTAAAGTTTATGAACCCTAGTTTTCAAAATCATATTTAGCAAGGCTCTATATACCATTATTAGTCTCTAAGACATGCCACAAGATCCTAAACATGATTATATGTGTGAAATAACAAGAAAAATAGTGGAATCAATTACATTGTTAAATGGAGAAATTTCGAAATTTCTTCTTTGGATGAAGCTCCAAGCTTGTTGTTATGTTGAAATTTTTCCTTGGGTGAGTTTCCCTATCACCTCATTAGACTCCTCCAAGTGCTAACTTTGTAGAAATTTTGAAGCAAAATTTCACTTCGATTTTGAGAGGCATTCGGCCAAGCAAGGAGAGAAAGAGAGAGTATGTAAAAATTCAAGACTTGGTGGTTGTGTGTTAAAATTGTATTTTTAATTAAGCCAACTACTTCCAAGAAGTTTTGACCTTTAATGTAAATCATGTGGTCCCACCACATTTTAAATTCAAAATTTGAGTTGGCTTCTTCAACACACAACTTGACTTGGTCCCACCAAAGTCAAATATATTTTGTGTTCCCAAAACACAAAAAGACACACGCAAAGTCACGGGTAATTTTATCGTGTTCGTTTAATTCCGATTAAACGAATTTACAGTCGCGCCATAATTAAATCCAATTTAACTAAATAATTATGCCTCACAAAATTATTATGATAGTCGCTTTCGAATTATTTCTAAATTAATTCGTTCGCCCGAATTAAAATCCAATTTAATTAAATAATTATGCCTCACAAAATTATTATGATAGTCGCTTTCGAATTATTTCTAAATTAATTCGTTCGCCCGAATTAAAATCCAATTTTAATTTCGTATTGAAATCTGATTTCAATTAATATATCCGATATATTATTTTAGCCACAAATAAATAAATTAAATAGAAAAATCCAATTTAACTATTAAATTTATTTTATCGATTAATTCTAAATTAATCGCGTTTTCTCTTCTATACGAAGTAATCCAAGATTAATTCTTGCCGCAATAAATCCCAGATTAATTTTCTCTCTTATAATTAATCCCAGATTAATTCTATCTGAGTCAAATGTCATTGGTGAATCTTTGGAAGCGACCCAAAAGATTCCTGGATATGTTGGCAGTAAATACGGTTATCGGACTATCCGAACACATGCGTACCCCGTACCATGTTCTCACCGATTTACAAGACATCGTTGGCTTCTAGCAAAGCACCGTGCCTACCCAATTCTCCAGAAATATTCACCAAGGAATATCATATGTATCAGGCGTAGTAATACTAATATTATGTAATACGTAATACGATTCAGTATCGGATGTCACATGCTAGGCCTAGGGCTGGCTCTGTCTCTGCCCCGTACGAAGCATATATCGAATTCTGAATAACTAATCTCTGTAATAGGAAAGTCATAACCTAGTCATACTATCCCGATAACTGCAGCTTTAAGAGTACTAGTTTCGTATCTTGTGTGACCATCATCTCCATATGACTGATGTGATACTCCCATCTTGACATCACATCCAATACACTACGATTCTCAGTAAACCCAATACAGGCGTACACAGAAGCTGTTAAAGCTCCAGTTGACCAATACTAAAGTAAACTGATCAAGTAATAGCGACGTAAGTCTCAGGTTAAAGATCATATACATCTACCCTCATTCGGATTCCTATAGACACATAGTCATACTAGCAATGAGATTCCGAGTGGGTCTATCCATAGCGAACTTTTCCCGATCCAACGGCTAATAGGACCTCTTATTACACTTGCATAGGTATCCAATACCTAAATATATGAGAACTATGCCGTTAAGCTTCCATAACGCGCACAAGTTTAATAATAGTCTATTCCGCATTATCCAGTCTCGATAATACTAAGACTATGGATATTTAATTATTAAACCGTTCGTGGATTAATACTGTCTCATATCTTATTAATCCGATTTCACCATATAGACTTTTATCATTAATATATATCCAAGTAATCTAATTACAATAATGATAAAATAGCAATTTCCTTTTGTCACATAGATAATTTGTACAAAAACATAATGTTCTTTACAAATAGTGATGTTATGAGTCATAATTGTCCAACAATCTCCCACTTGGCCTATAGCCAATCACTCAAGTATCTAACACCTGAACTATGTACATGTCGCTCAAACTTTTGCTGAGATATATCATTCGTCAGCGGATCTGCAATGTTATCATCTCATGCGATCTTCTTGATCTTCACATCGCCATGATGTATGATCTCACGAATCAGATGAAATCGTCGAAGTACATGTTTAGATCGTTGATGAGACTGTGGTTCCTTAGCCTGTGCGATAGCCCCATTATTTTCACAATACAAAGGTACGGGCTCAGCTACTAACGAAACTACTTCTTATCCAATTAGGAATTTACGGATCCAAACTGCTTCTTTTGCTGCCTCAGCTACAGCAATATATTCTGCTTCTGTTGTTGAATCGACAATAGTCTCTTTCTTGGAAGATTTCTAACTCACTGCTATGTTGTTTAAACAAAATATGTACTCTGATTGCGACTTACAGTCGTCTTTGTCAGTTTGGAAACTTGCATCGGTGAACCCAGTCCCCTCAAGTTCTCATTCCCTATAGGCTAAGAAAGCATATTTGGTTCTTCTAAGATACTTAAGGATGTTCTTTAGAGTAATCCAATGACCATTACCTGAATCGGCCTGATAGCGACTGCACATGCTCAAAGCATATGAGACATCAGGTCGCGTACATATCATGGCATACATGATCGATCCGACTGCTGAAGCATACATGATCTGAATCATTGCATCTCTCTTATTTTGAGTTTTAGGACACATATCTTTCGATAGAGAGACGCCATGTGACACCGGAGGCATCCCCCTCTTGGACTGATCCATGTTGAATCCCTTCAACACTTTGTCAATGTACGAGCTCTAGGAGAGTGCGAGTAGCTTTCTAGATCTATCCCGGTATATCCTTATTCTTCGAATAAAGGCTGCCTCTCCCAGGTTTTTCATGGATAATTTTAATGAAAGCCAAGCTTTCACCGATTGTAGCATGGGAATGTCATTTCCAAGAAGCAATACATCATCAACGTAGAGGACAATGAATGTCAGTGCTCTCCCACTAAACTTCTTATATACAAATGAATCATCTTTGTTTTGAATGAAACCATATTCTTTTATGATCTCATCAAAATGATGGTTCCAAGAACACGATGCTTGCTTTAATCCATAAATGGATCGGATTAACTTGCAAACCTTGTTTGCATGTCTTGGTACAATAAAACCATTAGGTTGTTGCATATAAACATCCTCCAAAAGGTTTCCGTTAAGGAAAGCGGTTTTGACATACATCTGCCATATTTCATAATCGAAAGATGCAGCAATAGCAAGCATTATCCGAATGGATTTAACCATGGCAACGGGTGAAAAGGTTTCATCGTAATCTACACCATGTCGTTGACGATACCCTTTAGCTACAAGCCTAGCTTTGTACGTTTGTATGTTGCCTTCCATGTCTTTCTTCATTTCGAAGATCCATTTACAACCAATAGGCTTAATACCTTCTGGTACATCAACCAATGTCCAAACTTGGTTGGTATACATGGAATCCATTTAAGACTTCATGGCTTCTTGCCATAAAGTGAAGTCGATACCTTGTATCGCTTCCTCATACGTAGCCGGTTCATCTTCCTCAATAAGATTAATGTCTACATGAGGTTAGATCAGAAACCTATACCTCTCAGGTTGTTTTCTGAGTCTCTCCGACTTATGCGGTTCTTGTGTATCAGAAGATTATGGAACAGTCTCATCCCTGATGGACTGTTGGTGTTCCGTGAGGGGGTCGGTGCTAGGAACAGTATCACTTCGATTTTCATTGAGTTCTACTTTCCTCCCACTTACCACTGCATTCATGAATTCCTTTTCTAGGATAACCACATGAAGAGCAACAAATATTTTGTTCTCTTGTGGGTTGTAGAAATAATATACTTTCGTTTCCTTAGGATAACCTACAAATAGGCACTTATCTGATTTGGGTTCTAGTTTAATACTATCCAAAATGTTTAACATATGCCCAGCATCCCCAAATCTTCAGGAATAAGAAACCCGATTTCTTTTATGTCCATATCTCATATGGAGTCTGTTCAATAGACTTTGACGGAACCTTATTCAAAATATGTATTGCACTGTTTAATGCGTATCCCCAGAAGGAAATCGGTTTCTCCGTTCGGACACACCGTTCAATTGAGCTGTTCCGGGAGGAGTCCACTGTGAAAGAATACCATTTTTTCTCAAGTAATCTTGAAACTCATTGCTTAAGTATTCTCCACCACGGTCCGACCGTAATGTTTTAATAATTTTGCCAGTCTGTTTTTCTTCTTAGTGTCGAAACTCTTTGAATTTCTCAAAAGTTTCCGACTTGTGTTTCATAAAATACACATAACCATAACACGATGCAGCATCCGTAAAGGTTACGAAGTATTCATATCCACCTCTAGCCTGGCTAGACATGGGCCCGCATGCGTCCCTATGAACGAGTGCTAATAGCTCGGTGGCACGTACACATTTACCATTAAAAGGTGTTTTATGCATTTTGCCTAACAAACAAGATTCGCAGACATCATATGATTTAGGATCAAATCCGTCCAAGTATCCATTCTTTGAAAGTGTGGATATACGAGTTTTGTTAATGTGTCCCAGACGACAACGTCACAAATAAGTCTCATCCGTTTTACTCAATTAAGCTTTTTGTTTGTCATGTTATATGTTTGAGATTCGTTTATATTCAAAATATAAAGACCATTATTCACATCTGTTGTACATATTAAAATATCATCTTTATAAACAAAACACTCAGTGTTCCTGAATACAAAGGTATACCCGCATCGGGTTAAACTAGATATAGAGATAATATTCCTAGTCAAACTAGGTACAAAATAACAGTCACTTAATGTAAGTACATACCCTGAGGGCAGATTCAAACATATGTGCCAACGGCCAAAACAGCGACTCTCGTCCTATTTCCGACTCGTAAGTCGATCTCCCCTGAAGCCAGTCTCATGCTAATCTGCAAATCCTACAAATTAGTACATATGTGAATACTGTATCCAGTATAAAAAATCCAATTTTTAAAATCTAGTAGTAGACAAGTTTATTTCAATAACAAACATACCTGAAGTTGGAGCCTTTCCCGCCTTCGCTTTCTTCAAGTCCACCTTGAACTTACGGCAGTCATGCTTCCAGTGACACCGTTTGCCACAATGTAGGCAGACGTCTTGGGATTTGTCCTTTGTCTTCCCAGAAGACTATGATGATTGAGCCTTGCCCTTCTACTTCTTCTTCTTCTTCACACCCCCAGAAGTCTTCGGCCAAGCCGTGGCCTTCTTGGATGTCGAAGTAAGATGCGTCTCGCGCTTCTTGCCTTTCAGAAGCTCTAGCTCTGCCTCTTTCAGCATAGCCATTAACTCTCCAAGAGTTTTCTCTTGGTTTATCATATTATAGTTCATGACGAACCCGCCCCAGCAGTCGGGCAGAGAATGTAAGATCAAATCTATGGAAGTCTCAGCCTCGAAGGTAATGCCCAGCTGACCCAATTATTCAATGTCAGCAATCATTTACGACACGTAGTGTTCGAGAGATGTACCCTCTGACATACGAGAGTGAAAGAGCTTCTTCTGCAACTCATACTTCTGAGATCTAAGATTAGATCTATGAAGATCCTTCAACCTCAACATCATCGCATAAGGATCCAATCCTTTGTTCTGACGACGAAACTGAGGAGTCATTGCAGCAAGCATAACAGATTGAGCAGTAAAGTTATCATCATGGTGAGTCTTCCAAAGCTCATGCTCTAGTGGCCGCTCAAGTCCGGGCTCAGGCCCGAGAGGTCTCTCTATCAAAAAGAGCAACTTCTCAGCTCCCAGGACTATCTTGAGGTTCATTTCCCAGTCTGGAAATTTACGATGTTAAAGACATTCTCACCCATGATTATGTCCCTAACGCTTATCTTTCCACTTATTTTGATTGCTAAAGTCCAACTATCCAATCAAATATTTCGAGTACACTCAAATACAATGGTTACTATAGTCCAACTATATAACCAACTACAAATGAAGTAGTGTTGGTACAGTCTAACTGTTCAAAGAAAACAATAAATGAATAATATTAGTCCAACTAATATATATATATAATAACAAGAAATAATAATAATAGAGTGCGCATATTAGCGAGTATTAAACGAAATTGCAAATTTAATACTAGCCTCCCATTAATTTTCGGCGAGCCTCTAACCCTCTGTTGAGTACTCGGGAAACCTAGTTTCCTAGTGGGCTAGGATCCCGTTAAATAATACACAACCTTGACTTTGGCCAACAAGCTGTATAAAATTTAACTAGGTAGATCTCTAAGATCAATTGGATCTCATCCAATTCCTAGATCCGGTAGGTGGACATCCAAGTCCGAAACATATATCAAATATATTTCCTAACATGTTTCCTCTGAATCAACTAAGCATTGGCTTTGGCTCAACAAGCTTAATCATTCCAGTTAAGCGTGACCCATTGACAGGGGGAAAGCTTCATAATCCACGTCGATGAACAAGAGTGACCTTGACTTTTGCCAACAAGTCAACACTGTGTTGGGGTTTTAAGGGGGAATATCGGTAACGCAACGGAATCTCGGAAAATCAAAATTTTCCGATTTCAAAACATTTTCTCGGATCAATCAAATAAACTTATTTATTTAATTATCCAATTATCAAATTCTGAAAAATAACACAAGAGATCAAATTTCTTGGTAATTACCGAATTGCCCCAAAACTTTATAAATAGACCATTTTCGTCCAAAAGTTGTCAAATACAATTTTGGATGATTCTAAATCATTTCTAAAAAAAAATTTAAGACATATAATGCATCAAAATCAGATTTCACACAAATCCCCATTTTTTAGTCTAATGCCGTGACAACCCCCAAATTTTCAAGGAATTGCATTTTGGTCCCTTTTGTTCAAAACATGCCAAGATCAAATCCAATCAACCCAAAAATTTACATGCATCATATTCATACCAAAATACATCACATATATGAAAAGCCCCAAATTTGGAGTGGGTTAAGAACCCTAATTTTTGAATTTCATCAAATTGTCCAATTTCACCAAATTTACAAAATCCAACACTTTAATCCATTCAATACTTCACCGATCAAGCCTCACCACTTTGAAATAACTCTAGAACAATTCTAGGGCACCAATGAGTGGCTTACTAACTCTAGAATGGAAACTTTGATTTTCAAAGAATCAAAAGTAAGCCTTTGAAACCATTTCAAGGCTACTTACATACATGAATCTTTCATCCAAGTTCACAAACAAATAAACACAAACCATAAGAGAAGAGAGAACATCCAAGCAACACAAAATGATGCTAAGCATGTTAGAAACAATTTCCATGTTGAAGACTTAAAGAAAATACTTACAAAAACAAGGTTTTCCAAGACTTTTTCCTTTTGTCCTTCAAGCTTGCTCTCAACTTCTTTTGTGCTATTTTTATGTGTTTGAAACTTATGAAACCCTAAAAAATGAAACAAACAATATATACCCCTCATATTTGGTCTTGGCCGAAAATTAGGCATAAGGAAAATATCAAGATATTTTTATTTGTTTCATTTAAAGCTTTGTCAACTTGTTTACTTGAATCATTACAACTTTAATAACATTTTAACAAGTCCACAAAAGCAACTCAAGCCATTAAATAAAATATCATAACCTTAGATATTTATACTTTTAATTAATTTAATTATTTAACAATTAAATAATTAAATAATTATTTAAATACAAATATATTAAATATATGTATTATATTTACATTAAATATCAAATACATATATATTTATGATATTAGTCAAATATCTCAATTTGACAATTAATTAATGTGCATTTGATAAAATCTAACATTAAATGCAAATACACAAAAATTAGGAAATGACTATTAGGTCCCATCGAATGTATTTTTCGTTTAATATTTAAACGACTTATAAATAATCAGTATTATTTATAAATGTTGCCCTAGTGCTCTATGAGTATATTTCATTAGTGAGACTCTCTATATTCAGGTATATCCGTCACAAAATCCAATTTCGTGTCCATAATTTACCCACCCGTAAATTATGACGACCACAGATAAACTAGCTGAATCATACAGGTCGAGGTCATTGCATACGTATAATCCCTCCGTCACAGGTATCCGGATAATCCCAGAGATATAGATGTAAATGTCAAATCCCTAAAGGTATTATCCTGTCGACGTATTTATTAGCAATCTCTAAATAACATTCGGAACTTACTTCCGAAGTATACTATGGCCACAGATTTAATAGACTGCTAATCATATATGGAATACCTATGCTCTGTACACAGAACTGACGGATCCAATCTTGATACACACAGGATATCCTGAGGATCGGTTCACACTCAACGAACAGGCGGAGGTCTGATCTAAATAGATCGGTGACGTGACTGCCATCTAAGTGTGGAGGAAGTCTTATACATCCACAGTGGTATCTCAAATCGAATGACCACTATGCTACTCAACCCGAGAAGATTCTTATTGACGTTGGTGTACCATCCATTAAGAATCTTCGGTGAGTCTTTCAATGTTTATCTATTATAAACACCTACACGTCTATACGAGTCTCCATAGACTCATGGTTCATTGGGATAAACCATCGGACCAAGTCTCGATATACGACATATACTGGTCTCAACGGATTTGACTAACCGACCCGTGTTAGTGAATCTTGACCAGGAACTATATTTGATAATATACATTTAGCAGTGACACTTCCCAATGTCAATTACAAACTACCTTTGTAACTATGTACTGTATTATATATTATCGGGCCTTTGTCTAATATATACATATCACTAAACCATATTTAGTTTCAATCTAATTGTAATCAGATCGAATACGTATATAAAAACAAGAGGTGCAACCATAAATAAGTAATATTATGTAAAATGAGATGTTCGTATTCATGAATCAGACATAAATACGGTCCGGATTGGCGCTCTGAGCACCAACCCCAACAATTTCTCCCACTTGCTCTAGTGCAAATCCACGATATCATATACACATCTCAATGTGTATCGTATGCACATGGCCCTCAAAAGCTCACCCAGTACTCAAGAGGTAGGCAACAAGAAGCAGGTTCGCTATGACATATTGAGTTTGTCAAACAAACTCCATCGTTCCCATAGCTATCATCATTCATATTTTGTAGAATCTAAATTATACATTAATATGACTCTGACACTACATCAATATTGTGCTACAGCTACTGAGTTGTCCAGGTATTCAGGGATCAAATCCAAAATAATATGCAGACAACCGCAAACACAACACCAATATAAAACTTCTAATTTATAAGGTCACTATGCAACTTCATAAGTCAATACTTCATAAGTTGCATCTAATTCCACTTAATAGTAGAATCATTCGTGACACTTCCACTGCATCTTTTGTGACCTTTTATGACGTAGACTATCTAACGTCATAATTAGTCTCAAAACTAATATGAGCCTAATGGTTGCAGACTGTATTCTCCATGAATTAGAAACTCATTCTTAATATCTCAAATATCACAAAGAACGTGTTTCAAGATCCATCATATGGTCTATATGATATCAAAATAACTCGTAACAATTACGATTAAATCGATATCTTTAATCGCACATAAGAAAGTATTCATTATGTCATCATCAAATGATACATAAGATTGATTAGACATTCTAATCAATATTTCTTTCAAAAAGGAATCATCTTTTACGAAAGATGAATACTATATACAAGACACACATTAACTGTCAAACAGTTATACTAACTGTCATACAGATAGCCTTGTTGTGTCTTTTATTAGATCATATCTAATGCACGACTAATAGGAGCATCTCACAAGTCTCTTAGTTTTATATCTTATATAAAACTTTATATCAGATATAACAGAGACTACTCACACTGCTTTCACGGAGTAAAGAAGACTTAGGTAAATCTTTTACCTTACAAACATCTCATTATTACTATAATAATGATAATGTTGTTAGGATATATAACACTAGAAAGTAATTTGTACGCTCCCACTAACCCTTCAAGCACATATGTATTCTCTATACTTTGACAAGATCAGACAATCTGATTGATATCAAAAATAGAGAATACAGATTTCTGGAAGACTTATCCGAGTCTACAATAGGGTCTATAAGCTAGCACACTAAACTGCGATCTCAGCAGAACACAAACTCTATGGCCATTCCAGAATGAACTCTTCAAACAAAGAAATCACAACTGATCTCTTATCTGAATAAGTCATTCAAAAAATGCCACTTTGCATTCTTTAGCTAAAATGTACAGTTTAATATCAACATTAACTAATATATCTTTAATTGTTCAATTAGCGTGACTAGAGATAGGTTTTCTCAGAATCTACAATAGATTGCTGAGTATAACTTTTCTCACTGTCATATTGTAAAGGTCAAACCTTTAATAAGCTAACACTGCTTTCGCTGCGCAAACAATTAGAAAATATCATGAACTAATTCATAATGAAAGCTTAATCAAGTTCAAAATTTGATCGTAGTAAGCTATGAACAATCTTAGATCTATGGTTCAATGGTGAACTTCCAGAATTAATATCAAATATCGCTTCCATTATAAGTTATAGGATAATTTCCTTCAATAAGTAAACAACATAACCATTAAGTATCAAATACTCATAAATGATTATGTTATCCTATTGGACTTGTACGGAAGATGTATAAGGGTTGTTTCATCTTATCAATTACGTAGTTTCAATTATAATTTATCATTCTCATATTTGACTTCAATAAGTCAAGTCTTTTCTACAATAATTAACATCTGATGTTACGCACCAAGTAATAAAACGATTTTATTACTTAGGATCATAGGAAAGATATTTTATTAAATAGAATACAATATTCTAAAAATATAATAAATGATAAACTTTTACTTAGACCTCCGAGGTGTAAGTAATTTCCATTATATAACTATTATATAAAAGAAAGATTCAAATCTCAAACTTTTCAAGATTCAGATTTTCTACCTATACATATCATATATGTAACTGTGGAAATTAATGGAATCTAAATTAAAAGGATGAACTAGTGTTACTGGAGCATATCCCGAAGAGTATTGAAACTAATTTGATAACATTCAATATCAAAGGAATCAAATCATATAAGATTCGATTGCTCCCACTACTCAATTCCATCAAGATGGAATCGTGGAAGAATAATATTGAATATGAATCATATTCACTGAATAACCTTAGAACTAATTACTTTAAATTCATATGTTTGATGGTATCAAAGATCTTTGAACAATACAAAGACTTGTTATGAATTTTAAGGATCAGGTTTTCAAAATTCAAATCAGATTGAATATTTGAACCAGTCAAATATGTTCAATCTACGTTTCATTAGAACAGATTGAAAGTTCTTGATCATTTCAAAACGTTCAATATGTGTTCTTTCAGAAACACGTAACTAAGTTATGACAATTCATAAACTAAGTTACGAAGTAAAGAAAACTACCTTAAGCAATTACAATTCATTAAAACTACATACATCTAATGTATCAGTTTAATGAATCTGGGGTCCAATGACAAATCATTGGTTAAACGAGATTTTAATCACCTTCCTGAATACAATATTCATTAAATGGATAAGGATGTGTGGTGTGATCTTGTATCAAACCATCCTTTACCATACGGAATAAGCATCTAATGCTTAAGTGATTAAACTCATAAAGCACCGTTCTAAATTATTTATTTTACCGAATAATTTTTCTTAATGTTTATCTCTACGTCAATGACACTACTAGTTATATTTAAAATATATAACAATTGTTTATAAAGAACAAGTAACTATCCATAGTCGCGAGTTCCGATATCAAATATCAAAACAATCGTTAACTAATATTTTTAAATAACTAGATGGGAGATCTGGTATCCAATACCTATAGTTGTAGTATTGTGAAAATCGATATTTTCTATACACAACTATACGCATCTCCTTTCTTTAGCTTTACTATTTGCATTCAACTATTCACAACAATTGCAAATAATTGATTAGCAAATTGTGTCAGACACATTGCCTCTAAAGGTCATTAAAGCTAAGAAACGTCATTACTAGATAAACAAATACCTAATGGGGCTTTCTTAATACCAGTCAAGAATCTCGAGACATGAACTAATTCAAGTCAATTCTTACTGCATAAGAAACTATTCTCTCTAAAGTATTATATCCTAAAGGGGATATCTATCTAGATTATCTATCATGACTTAAAAACTAAGTCATTAACCATCTTGATTTTTCAAGAAAATCGGAACAACAGTTCCCGATGGTTTAGACCAATCTAATAATATCCTAGTCTAGTAGTATCTATAACCTATTCTAGAATAACTGCAACCAAGAGTCAAGTCAGATAACATATCAAAATATGTGTGCAGTGAATTAAAAGTTTAATTCTATCTAATATAGATTAAGGAAAAAAACAAGCGGCTATTTCCATAATAATACACACTGCCTAAGTTAAGGAATTTTTAAACTTAGCAGTGCCTCCCACTATTTTACGTAATACCGTAATCTCCAACGGAAAAACGAGAATTCAATAATTAAATCGAATTCCATAATGGGAAGTGGACCCCATGAATATATTTTGACTCACAGCAGAGGCACGGTCTCGCCTACGTATATTCACAGGTAGACAACTCATTGTCAATCACTCACTAGTGACTCCTGGGTTTCCGGTCCTGGTCGTTTCTCATTGTCGCTGCTAAGGCAGGCCCACAAGGAGACGTACCAAGGTTAAACTTGCCAATGATAAACTCAAGCTACTTACGTAACCCTGACAGCTAGGGCACGTTCAGGATTCATCTTTCGCTTGAATTTATCTAGTATCTAATATACATCCGGCATAAATAAATCTCTATCGGCTACACCCTCACAGCAGAGGCACGGTCTCGGATGTAGTCACGGAAAAATATTTATAAACCGTATTGACAAGAGGGACCAAGAAACAAGTATTCCAAATACCAGTTACTTTAAAACCTTATTAAGCGGGGATATTCCATAAAGCGTCATACACTTTAACTTTAATCAAATTAAATGAAAGAATGCATGTATCAAGTAAAGAAAATAACAAACACTAGATTTTAAAGGGCTAATCATATCGAGGTGTCCAGAATCAGACTTGCTCTGATACCATTTTGTTGGGGTTTTAAGGGGGAATATCGGTAACGCAGCGGAATCGCGGAAAATCAAAATTTTCCGATTTCAAAACTTTTTCTCGAATCAATCAAATAAACTTATTTATTTAATTATCCAATTATCAAATTCTGAAAAATTACACAAGAGATCAAATTTCTTGGTAATTACCGAATTGCCCCAAAACTTTGTAAATTGACCATTTTAGTCCAAAAGTTGTCAAATATAATTTTGGATGATTCTAAATCATTTCTAAAATGTTCTTCAACACATCTAATGCATCAAAATCAGATTTCACACAAATCCCCAATTTTTAGTCTAATGCCGTGACAACCCCCAAATTTTCAAGTAATTACATTTTGGTCCCTTTTGTTCAAAACATGCCAAGATCAAATCCAATCAACCCAAAAATTTACATGCATCATATTCATACCATAATACATCACATATATGAAAAGCCCCAAATTTGGAGTGGGTTAAGAACCCTAATTTTTGAATTTCATCAAATTGTCCAATTTCACCAAATTTACAAAATCCAACACTTTAATCCATTCAATACTTCACCAATTAAGCCTCACCACTTTGAAATAACTCTAGAACAATTCTAGGTCACCAAGGAGTGGCTTACTAACTCTAGAATGGCAACTTTGATTTTCATAGAATCAAAAGTAAGCCTTTGAAACCATTTCAAGGCTACTTACATACATGAATCTTTCATCCAAGTTCTCAACAAATAAACACAAACCATAAGAGAAGAGAGAACATCCAGGCAACATAAAATGATGCTAAGCATGTTAGAAACAATTTCCATGTTGAAGACTTAAAGAAAATACTTACAAAAACAAGGTTTTCCAAGACTTTTTCCTTTTGTCCTTCAAGCTTGCTGTCAACTTCTTTTGTGTTATTTTTGTATTTTTGAAACTTATGAAACCCTAAAAATGAAACAAACAATATATACCCCTCATATTTGTTCTTGGCCGAAAATTAGGCATAAGGAAAATATCATGATTTTTTTTTTTTCATTTAAAGCTTTGTCAACTTGTTTACTTGAATCATTACAACTTTAATAACCTTTTAACAAGTCAACAAAAGCAAATCAAGCCATTAAATAAAATATCATAACCTTAGATATTTATACTTTTAATTAATTTAATTATTTAACAATTAAATAATTAAATAATTATTTAAATACAAATATATTAATATATGTATTATAATTACATTAAATATCAAATACATATATATTTATGATATTAGTCAAATATCTCAATTTGACAATTAATTAATGTGTATTTGATAAAATCTAACATTAAATGCAAATACACAAAAATTAGGAAATGACTATTAGGTCCCATCGAATGTATTTTTCGTTTAACATTTAAACGACTTATAAATAATCAGTATTATTTATAAATGTTGCCCTAGTGCTCTACGAGTATATTTCATTAGTGAGACTCTCTAGATTCAGGTATATCCGTCACAAAATCCAATTTCGTGTCCATAATTTACCCACCCGTAAATTATGACAACCATGGATAAACTAGCTGAATCATACAGGTCGAGGTCATTGTATACGTATAATCCCTATATCACAGGTATCCAGATAATCCCAGAGATATAGATGTAAACGTCAAATCCCTATAGGTATTATCCCGTCGATGTATTTATTAGCAATCTCTAAATAACATTCGGAACTTACTTCTGAATTATATTGTGGCCACAGATTTAATAGACTGCTAATCATATATGGACTAACTATGCTCTATACACAGAACTGGCGGATCCTATCTTGATACACACTGGATATCCTGAGGATAGGTTCACACCCAACGAACAGGTGGAAGTCTGACCTAAATAGATCGGTGACGTGACTGCCATCTAAGTGTGGAGGATGTCTCATACATCTACAGTGGTATCTCAAGTCGAAGGACCACTATGCTACTCAACCCGAGAAGATTCTTATTGACGTTGGTGTACCATTCTTTAAGAATCTTCGGTGAGTCATTCAGTGTTTATCTATTATAAACACCTACACATCTATACGAGTCTCCTAGACTCATGGTTCATTGGGATAAACCATCGGACCAAGTCTCGATATACGACATATACTGGTCTCAACGGATTTGACTAACCGACCCGTGTTAGTGAATCTTGACCATGAATTATATTTGATAATATATATTTAGCAGTGACACTTCCCAATGTCAATTACAAACTACCTTTGTAACTATGTACTGCATTATATATTATCGGGCCTTCGTCTAATATATACATATCACTAAACCATATTTAGTTTCAATCTAATCGTAATCAGATCGAATACATATATAAAAACAAGAGGTGCAACCATAAATAAGTAATATTATGGAAAAGAGAATGTTCGTATTCATGAATCAGACATAAATACGGTCCGGATTGGCGCTCTGAGCACCAACCCCAACACATTACCCAAGACATGCGATATTAACAAAGCTTTCATGGTTCAAACACATCCGCGATAGAAAATGATCTTGACTTTGGCCAACAAATCACAGCCAATCTTGGATCTTGAGAGAGAACCACTCAATGGAAGGAAACGCTTAATATTAAATGCGAGGGCATTTTCGTAAATTGGCAACGAACTTATTATCTTTGATTAGGTCTCATCATACACCCTTAAACATGCATTCTAAAAGCACAATAAGGCGCGATAAATATAATAATGATATGCGGATGGATATTCAAAGAGAGAGATTTGTTCCTAAAATAAATCTTTCTATTTTCTTTTCCTCTCTCCCGCTAGCACTTTACATTCTTCTATTTAACCAATTATATAACACTATAAGAAACCTCATTTACATTGAGGGGAATTGGTGAGAAGAGAAATACAATGAGAATAAGAGGTGATAGGCTGGACACGCAGGTCCAATTTCAAATAAATACAATATTTCAAATAATTTCCAAAATTGCCCCCACCCATCTAATATCCATCTGATATACATTATTCAAACAAATACATCCAAGCATTCACACATAGCATGTTGTCAATCAATGTAATCCAATTAATTAATTCTTCAATTAATGACCATCCAATGTTCATACAACGATTTGATTTAAGCGAGTCCAACTCGTTTAAGAATAAATACTCAAAGTAAGTATTCTTGAATTATATCGAACTACAATATTAAATCCAATTTAAATTGTATTCAATACTAATTCAAGTTTAATTCCAAATTAAACAATTACACTTATTCTATTATAATAATGACCTTTTAGACTTGGATTCTAAATCCAATCCAAATGGTCTCAAAGGCCCATTTAGCATCCAATGCCAATTCTATTAGGTCCATTGGGCTTTAATTAATTCTTTAGGCATAGACTTTTGACCATTATGGATCAAGCCCATAATGCCTTGGCCCATTTAGGAATCACCCTATGCCATAAATTAATTTTGGCCCATTAGGCCCAATTAGATTATTAACGGCCCAGAAGTCATATTTTGGTATGGAAATAGTTTAGGCCCAATTGGATCCAACCCAATTGTCCACTGCCAAATTTGGCCCAACTAAGCCCATTAATCAAAATATAACCAAATTAGCCCATTTATTATTTTAGGGACTAATTTAAATTAATACAATATTCTAAATATTACATTAATCCATTTTAAGTGTAATTAAGATAACTAATTAATTAATCTAATATTTCCAAAATATTAATTAATCTAATTAATCATGTTTATCATTCCAATTCATGTCCAACACAAATTGAAGCAAAATCAAGTCTCCAACAAGCATGCTAACTCACGGCAATGACAAGAAATTAACATCCAATTTGATTCCAATCCAATTAAATCAACATTCAACATATATATCATGTCATTAACACATCCAAGTGTCAAAATTTAATAAATCACCATGAGTTACACTAGGGTATGTTTCGGCCAACTTAGGGAAATTAGGGAAATTTGATACAATCAATTTTTCAACAATCCAACAATGCACAACCTCAAGTTATCATCATCTAACATCAACCAGCAATTCAATTTTGAATTTTCATGCTCCAAGCAAAAATTCCTAATTAAAGTTTATGAACCCTAGTTTTCAAAATCATATTTAGCAAGGCTCTAGATTCCATTGTTAGTCTCTAAGACATGCCATAAGATCCTAAACCTGATTATATGTGTGAAATAACAAGAAAGTGGCGGAATCACTTATATTGTTAAATGGAGAAATTTCAAAATTTCTTATTTTGATGAAGCTCCAAGCTTGTTGTTATGTTGAAATTTTTCCTTGGGTGAGTTTCCTTATCACCTCATTAGACTCCTCCAAGTGCTAGCTTTGTAGAAATTTTGAAGCAAAATTTCACTTCCATTTTGAGAGGCATTCGGCCAAGCAAGGAGAGAAAGAGAGAGTGTGTGTAAAAATTCAAGACTTGGTGGTTGTGTGTTAAAATTGCATTTTTAATTAAGCCAACTACTTCCATCAAGTTTTGACCTTTGATGTAAGTCATGTGGTCCCACCATATTTTAATTTCAAAATTTGAGTTAGCTTCTTCAACACACAACTTGACTTGGTCCCACCAAAGTCAAAGATATTTTGTGTTCCCAAAACACAGAAAGACACACATAAAGTCACAGGTAATTTTATCGGGTTCGTTTAATTCCGATTAAACGAATTTACCGTCGTGCCATAATTAAATCCAATTTAATTAAATAATTATGCCTCGCAAACTTATTACGATAGTCGCTTTCGAATTAATTCTAAATTAATTCGTTCGCCCGAATTAAAATCCAATTTTAATTTCGTATTGAAATCCGATTTCAATTAATATATCCGATATATTATTTTAGCCACAAATAAATAAATTAAATAGAAAAATTCAATTTAACTATTAAATTTATTTTATCGATTAATTCTAAATTAATCGCGTTCTCTCTTCTATACGAAGTTAATCCAAGATTAATTCTTGCCGCAATAAATCCCAGATTAATTTTCTCTCTCATAATTAATCCCAGATTAATTTTATCTGGGTCAAATGTCATTGGTGAATCTTTGGGAAGTGACCCAAGAGATTCCTGGATATGTTGACAGTAAATACAGTTATCGGACTATCCGATAAGGGCCGTACCCCATACCATGTTCTCACCGATTTACAAGACATGGTTGGCTTCTAGCAAAACACCATGCCTACCCAATTCTCCAGAAATATTCACCGAGGAATATCATCTGTATCAGGCGTAGTAATACTAATATTATGTAATGCGTAATACGATCCAGTATCGGATGTCACATGCTAGGCCTAGGGCTGGCTCTGTGTCTGCCTCGTACGAAGCATATATCGGATCCTGAGTAACTAATCTCTGTAATCTGGAAGTCATGACTTAGTCATACTATCCCGATAGTTGTAGCTTTAAGAGTACTAGTTATGTATCCTGTGTGACCATCATCTCCATATGACTGAAGTGATACTCACATCTTGACATCACATCCAATACACTACGATTCTCAGTAAACCCAATACAGGCGTATACATAACATGTTAAAGCTCCAGACGACCTATACTAAAGTAAACTGATTGTCGCAAGTAATAGCGACGTAAGTCTCAGGTTAAAGATCACATACACCTACCCTGATTCAGATTCCCATAGACACATAGTCATACTACCAATGGGATTCCGAGTGGGACTATCCAGAGCGAACTGTTCCCGGTCCAACGGCTAACAGAACCTATTATTACACTTGCATAGGTATCCAATACCTAAATATATGAGAACTATGTCGTTAAGCTTCCATAACGCGCACAAGTGTAATCCTAGTCTATTCCGCATTATTAATGTCGAGTCTCGATAATACTTCGACTATGGATATTTAATTATTAAACCGTTCGTGGATTAATATTGTCTCATATCTTATTAATTCAATTTAACCATATGGACTTTTATCATTAATATATATCCAAGTAATCTAATTACAATAATGATAAAATTGCAATTTCCTTTTGTCACATAGATAATTTGTATAAAAACACAATGTTCTTTACATATAGTGATGCTATGTGTCATAATTGTCCAACAGTATCCTAAACATCATGGAACTTGGATCAATGTCCAACATCATGAGAAGACTTATTTAAGCAACACATACCTTACAATTCATCCCAACATGCGAAACGGACTCAGGCCGATGATAAAATCTAATCTTACCTAATTATGAAATCTAATCATATATGCATTATTACTCATAACTACTCAAAATATAACAAACCTAGCTTGAATTTACACTGCACATACATACCATCATTAAACCTATCTGAAGTGGTTATGCTATAGACATATATTAACACATATGGATATCTCAACATGATTCATTATAATTCTGATTACAACATCAATGAACTTTAGTCATTTAACCTATTAAATTTACAATCCACGTGAGCCATAATATATTTCCCTAATGACTATAGCAGCTGGTATCCATCGTCCCCCGAACTCATCCTACACACTCCTGAGTTAGATGCCTGCAAAAATTAAAACTGAAAGAAGTAAGTGCCATGACAATTTAGTAGATGAATTTATAACATAAGTTACATAATATCATATACGTAATTTATTGAAATACTATGTCAAACTTGGAACGTGAGATATAACCTATCATCATGCATATATATATATATATATATATATATATATATATATATATATATAAGATGTATCGAGTCCTAAGGAAATATAACATAGCTGAACACTGAAACCTAATAACATAAATGTAGCATAAAATAGAAAACATGTTGTGACCTTGACCGTGATATGAATTAATCATAAAGCTGAAACCAAAGTGTGACTTGAAAACATAAACATGATAAAGTGACTGTACGTAAATAGAGAAACTGAAAAATTATAACTGATTGAAAAATCGTATAGTATACACATGAGCTGAAAACTAAATTACATATTGAAAACATAATCGTGAACTATAAAACGTGAATGTGAGCTTGAAAACATAACTTGTAGTGAAAACATGTATATAATCTGAAAACTGCACATATGTTTACAAAACTATATTACACAAAAATCATAAACATTAGCTGAAAATTGCACATACAGCAATCCAGATTAGGACGTCTCCCTCGCATCGCCATACATACCAAGATTAGGCCGTCGCCCCCGCGTTCGCTCGCACAATCTTAGTATGTACATGAAAAATCTACACCAGTATTGTGACCCGGAAGCGTGAAACCTACTTAGTAGGACCTGAC
The DNA here is from genome assembly GCA_019454045.1 of Zanthoxylum bungeanum. Taxonomy (NCBI): domain Eukaryota; kingdom Viridiplantae; phylum Streptophyta; class Magnoliopsida; order Sapindales; family Rutaceae; genus Zanthoxylum; species Zanthoxylum bungeanum. Next base: position 116,457 of record SKCR01040832.1, read on the forward strand.
ACCGTGTAAGTATGGGAACATGTATATGAACATGAAAAATATATGGGGGTGATCAGTGTCCCATGAGGCAATAAGAGCGATCATAGGCTCGTTAAACATGATAGGACGACTAGATATTGGTGGTTTGAAAATATCTTTATTTTCTTTATTCTTATAAAATACTTATTGAAAAAATGAATCTGAAATATATAAATATGCACTGAAAACACATTTCTTTCATGGAAACATGAAACAGGGCATGGCACTTGAAAAAGAAAACATGCTGACTTAGATGAAAACATGCAAGCATGCTATATGAACTGAAAATTCTAAATTGTAAACTTAAAACATGAAATTTAGACTAATATATGAACTTGAAAACGTAATCATGAAATCAATACTGAAATCTGACAACAAGTGCATGAAATTATAATATGTGAATGAAACATGTTCTACAAGTGTGAATATTATGACATGAAATTTTAACGTGAAATGTAAAGTGAAGATATTATGCAAATGCATGATATGACTATTTAACCTAAGTTATTACATGAACACTACAACTTGTTCTCATGACATAACATACTTGAAACATATTAGAGGAATGTTAAGAACATGGTTCTAACCTAGTGTACACACAGACACATATACATATATACATAACATGAGAAATTTGCATGTTATTATTCCAAACCACTTAAACATGTGGTTGGCTTAGATCTAAGTCAAACCCTACATGAATCATGTCATCGTATACCTACTTGAGCATGGTTATTCATCTTTAATGTGTAAGCTTGAAATCCCGACGTGGACGTAAGTTGAAATGCATATTGGTATTATAAATTAAAAGCACATGTGACCTTAAAATCGTGACTAAAATCATAACGTAAGATATGTAACATAAACTACGAACTTATGACTTACAACCTAACCAGTGTGCCTAGTTGGAATTTGTAAATTACAACCATGAATTATAAACATATTAAGCGTAACATAAATTGAAGTGTAGGCTAAATGTGTAAGTTGAATAAATGAGCTAAAATCGTAAACTTGAAAACACAAACTTGAATCGTAATGTACATAGTTTATATATATACATTGACAGTAAATATATTATACCGAGTTTTTCGGAAAGTTCTGAAAGGTTTTCGAATTTAAAATTTAGTTTTTGGAACGGGATGGTATTCGAAAATAAGAGTTTATATGTTGAAAAATAGACAGAATGTTTTAAAGTGAAGATTCATCGCATTGGAAAACGTGTGGTTTCGAGAACCGGTTACGCGATTTCTGATTTTATCATTATACGTGTAAAAGTATCTTGTCCATGCTATAAAGATAGCAAACGAACTTCGATTGAGCTGATTCTTGAACCATCAGACTCGTTTTTCCGAGGCGAACAACTTTTATGTTGAACACTTTTCGAATTTGCATTAGAAAGGCTTCAACAATAAGAAATTTCTAGAAAATTCCATGACAGGGGCCTGAATGCAATTTTCAGGGGTCTGAATGTAAATTTCAAAAACTTCTTTATAACTACCCAGGAGTTTCTCTAAATTGCCAAAAATATGACATATTTTCCTAAAACCCCATACTCGACCCCCCAACCCCATTTCGTGTTCTGGTTTCTGATGGTCATACCGGCGGCTTGCCGGCGTGACTAGCTAGGGGGTGCGCCGGTCACCCCTCCACCTTGTGGTGGCCGGCGGTAACCCCCAAATCGACGGCGTCAGTGCAAATGGAGAGAGAAAGACGCATGAATGGGTTTCGCGATCCCGATTCGTCGCTTCATTTCACGGTCCGAGCCACCGCCCAAATCGAAGCTCTCGGAGAGTACTACAAGTTGGAAGTGATAATTTTTCCGATCCGTGCTCGGTTGCACGTGAAACGAGGGTGGAAGATTTAGATGAATAGTGACCTAAGATGAATAGTAGTTCCGATCGGAATTCTGTCGATGCTACCGCGTTTGTGGGATCGTTTGGGGTCTATATATGCCCTCAAAATCTCGGTAAGTCCTCCTGGTAAAAATCCGTAAATTTCAAGTTTATCGTTAAATGGTCGAATATTTCCAGTAGCTTCGTAGAATAACATATTGATATGAATTGAATTATTTGAGTATTAGTATATTGAATATGACCATTCGGTAGAATCTGAGTAAAAACGGAACGAGTTGGATCGATCCAATAGAATATATAACTTTCCAATTAAAGACGGTTTTCCGTGTATTAATGTGTTTTTTATTCTAATGATGGATATGAGTCGTATATGATGATATTATAGTGTTTGGATAAATCCGGGTAGGTTCGGAGGATTTGGGACCCTTCCGTAGCGTTTGCGGAATTTTTTCGGAAGATTTTACAAAAATGCGTAAACCGAGAATTTAATTTAATTGATGACTTTAGTTAGTTTATAATGATGTTTTAAGATTACTGGAACTGAAAGTATTGAAAACGGATCTGATTTGTTTGTTCTGGAATGTTCCGAGATTTTGACGTAGTTTAGTTGAGAACTCCATAAGTCATGTTTCTGACTGTATTTCGCCATTTGTTTTGACAGATGTGACTAGGACCTGGAGTGCTCGCGAAGCCAGGTAAGTAACCCATGCGATGAGAACTTGAATTGGTAAATTCAAAGGCTTATGGAGATGAGTTAATAATGTCTCATGCCGGTAGCATCATGCCTCTAGCGGGGTGTTACAATTGTGGTGTCAGAGCAACGGTTAGGGTGTCGGTGACTGCTGCTACGGGGTATCCAATCGTCTGAGTAAATTTATGTTGCGTATAGAGCACATAAGTCATATGTTTGTTATTTGATTTGATTTCTGTTATAGGGTATGACGTGCTATGATTTTGATTGATATAGATGATTTGGATTCTCTATATATGTATGTGTATAAGTGTACTAAGTTAAAAGTGTTGAGGTTTTATGGCGAAAATCCGGTAACGCAGCGGAATCACGGAAAATCAAAATTTTCCGATTTCAAAATTTTTCTTGGATCAATTAAACAAACTTATTTTTTTAATTACCCAATTATCAAATTCTGAAAATTTACACAATAAACCAAATTTCTTGGTAATTACCGAATTACCCTAATACTTTGCAAATTGATCATTTTAGTCCTAAAATTATCAAATACAATTTTGGATGATTCTAAATTATTTCTAAAATGATTTCCAACATGTCCAACACATCAAAATCAGATTGCAACAAAAATCCCAAATTTTTACTAATTGCCGAAACAGCCCCAAATTTTTCAGTTTTTGCAATTTGGTCCTTTTATGTTCAAAACGTGTCAAGATCAAATCCAATCAACTCAAAAATTAATATGCATCATATAAACATCATAATACATCACATATATGAAAATCCCCAAATTTGGAAAGGGTTAAGAACCCTAATTTTATAATTTCTTCAAATTGACAAATATTACCAAATCAATTAAATCCAACACTTTAATTCAAACTTTACTACACCAAACAAGTCTCACCATCATGAAACAACTCAAGAACAATTCTAAGTCATCAATGAATGGCTTAGTAACTCTAGAATGGCAACATGATTATCAAATAATCAAAAGTAAGCCATTGAAACCATTTTAAGCTTACTTTATAACCATACATGCATACATCTTTCAAACAAGTTCACAACCAAGTAAAACACAAACTATAAGTGTAGAGACAACATCCTAGCAACACACATTGAAGCTAAGCATGTTAGAAATATTTTCTATGTTGGAAGATTTAAAGAAAAACTTACAAAGTCAAGAAATTTCCAAGCTTTTCTCTTTGTTCTTCAAACTTTTCTCTCAACTCTTTTGTATTTGTTTTGGTAACTTATGAACCCTTAACCTAATGAAATGAAATAAAACAATATATACCTCCACCAAAAAGGCCTTGGCCGAAATTGTGTAGTATAAATATCTAAATATTTAATTTTTGTTTCATTTAAAGTTTACTTTAATCAACTTGCAATTTGATCATTACAACTTTAATGAAAATTCAACAAGTCAACAAAAGCAACTCAAGGCATCTCCTAAAATATCAAAACTTAAGATATTTATATTTTTATTTAATTTAATTATTTAAAAATTAAATATTTAAATAATTATTTAAATACAAATATTTTAAATATATGTATTATATTTACATTAAATATCCAAATACATAAATATATTTATGATATATGTCAAATATCATAATTTGATATTTAATTAATGTGTATTTAAAAAAATCTATACAAATACACAATAATTAGGAAATGACTATTAGGTCACTTCGCATTTATTTTTCATTTAACCTTTAAACGACTTATAAATAATCATTATTATTCATAAAAGTTGCCCTAATACTCTACGAGTATATTTCACTAGTGAGACTCTCTAGATTCAGGCATATCCGTCACAAAATCTAATTTCGTGTCCATAATTTACCCACCCATAAATTATGATGACCACAGATAAACTCAATGAATCATACATGTCGAGGTCATTACATATGTATAATCCATCTGTCACAGGTATCCGGATTATCCCAGAGATATAGATATATACGTCAAATCTCTATAGGTATAATCTCGTCGACGTATCTATTAGCAATCTCTAAATAACATTCGGAACTCACTTCCGAAGTATATTATGGCCATAGATTTAAAAGATTGCTAATCACATTTGGACTACCTATGCTCTGTACACAGAACTGACGGATCCTATCTTGACACACAAAGGATATCCTAAGGATCAGTCCACACCCAACGAACAGGCGGAGGTCTGATCTAAATATATCGGTGACGTGACTGTCATCTAAGTGTGGAGGATGTGTCATACATCCACAGTGGTATCTCAAGTCGAAGGACCACTATACTACTCAACCCGAGAAGACTATTATTGACGTTGGTTTACCATCAATTAAGAATCCTCCGTGAGTCGTTCAGTGTTTATCCACTATAAACACCTACACGTCTATACGAGTCTCCCAAGACTTATGGTTTTTTGGGATAAACCATCGGACCAAGTCTCGATATACGACATGTACTGGTCTCAATGGATTTAACTAACCGACCTGTGTTAGTAAATCTTGACCAGGAACTTTATTTGGTAATATATTTCTAGTAGTGACACTTCTCAATGTCAATTACAAACTACTTTGTAACTGCGCACTATATTATATACTATCGGGTCTTTGTCTAATATATACATATCACTAAATCAGATTTAGTTTCAATCTAATAGTAATTAGATCGAATACGTATATATAAACAAGAGGTGCAACCACTAAGAAAGTAATATTATGGAAAAAGAAGATTGTTCGTATTCATGAATCAGACATAAATACGGTCCAGATTGGCACTTTGAGTACCAACCCCAACAATTTCTCCCACTTGCTCCAGTGCCAATCCACGGTATCATATATACATCTTAATGTGTATCGTATGCTCATGGCCCTCAAGAGCTCACCTAGCACTCAAGAGGTAGGCAATAAGAAGTAGGTCTGCTATCACATATTGAGTTCGTCCAACAAACCCAATTGTTTATTTAAGCAGCATCATTCGAATTTTGTAGAACTTAAGTTATACATTAATATGACTCAGATGCGACATCAATATTGTGCTACAGCTAATGGGTAGTCTAAGTATTTGTGGATCAAATCCAAAATACTATACAAGCAACTGCAAGCACAATACTAATGAGAAAACTTCTAATTTATAAGGTCACTATGCAACTTCATAAGTTGCATCTAATTCCACTCACAAAGTAGAATCCTCTTTGACACTCTAACTGCAACTTTACTGACTCTTTATGTCATAGACTGTCTAACGTCATAATCAGACTCAAAGACTAATATGACCCAAACGGTTGCAGACTGTATGCTCTATGAATTAGAAACTCGTTCTTAATATCTCAAATATCACAAAGAACATGTTTCAAGTTCCATCATATGGTCTATACAGTATCAAAATAACTCGTAACAATTATGATTAAATCAATATCTTTAATCATACATAATAAAATATTCATTATGTCATCATCACATGATACATAAGATTGATTAGACATTCTAATCAATATCTCTTTCAAAAAGGAATCATCTTTTACGAAAGATGAATACTATATATAAGACATACACTAACTGTCAAACAGTTATACTAACTGTCATACAGATAGCCTCATTGTGTCCTTTATTAGATCATATCTAATGCACGAATAATAGGAGTATCTCACAAGTCTCTTAGTTTTATATCTTATATAAAACTTTATATCGAATATAACAGAGACTACTCACATTGCTTTCACGGAGTAAAGAAGACTTAAGTAAACGTTTTACCTCACAAACATCTCATTATTACCTTAATAATGATAATGTCGTTAGGATATATAACACTAGAAAGTAATTTTACACTCCCACTAACCCTTCTGTCACATATGTATTTTCTATACTTTGATAAAATTAGACAAACTGACTGATATGAAATACAGAGAACACGGATTTTCGGAAGGCTCACCCGAGTCTACAATAGGCTCTATAAGCTAGTATACCAAACTGCAATCTTAGCAAAACACAAACTCTAGGGCCATTCCTGAATGTACTATTCAAACAAAGAAATCACAACTGATCTCTTATCCGAAGAAGCCATTCAAAAAACACCACATTGTATTCTTTAGCTAAATTACACAATTTAATATCAACATTAACCAACATATCTTAAATCGTTCAACTAGTGTGACTAGAGACAAGTTTTCTTAGAATCTACAATAGATTTCTCGGTATAACCTTTCTCACTGTCATATTGTAAAGGTCAAACCTTTAATTAGCTCACATTGCTTTTGCTGCGCAAACCATTAGCACAATTTATGAACTATTCATAACGAAAGCTTAATCAAGTTCAAAACTTGATCGTAGTAAGTTATGAACAATCTTAGATCTATGGTTCAATTGTAATTTCTGAAATGGATATCAAATATCGCTCCCACTATAAGTTATAGGATAATTTTCTTCGATAAGAAAATAACAGAACCATTAAGTATCAAATACTCGTGAATGATTCTAACATCCTATTGGACTTATACGGAAGATATCTAAGGGTTGTTTCATCTTATTAATTACGTAGTTCCATTTATAGTTTATCATTCTCACATTTGACTTCAGAAGTCAAGTCTTTTCTACAATGGTTAACATCTGATGTTACACACCAAGTAATAAAATAATTTTATTACTTAGGATTGTAGGAAAGATATTCTATCAAATAAAATACAATATTCTTTAAAATAGAATAAATGATAAACTTTTACTTGTACCTCTGACGCAAAAGTACTTTCAATTATATAACCATTATAAAAAGAAAGATCCAAATCTCAAACTTTTCAAGATTCAAATTTTCTACCTATACATATCATGTACGTAACTTTAGAAACAAATAGAACCTCTTATACTGGAGCATATCCCCAAAAGTATTGAAATTAATTCGACAACACTCAATATCAAACGAATCAAATTTTATATGATTCGATTACTCCCACTGACCAATTTCATCAAGATGGAATCGTGGAAGAATTATATTGAGTAAGCATCATATTCACTGAATAATCTTAGAACTAATTGCCATAAATTCATATATTTGATCATATCAAAGATCTTTAAACAATTCAAAGACTTGTTATGAATTTTAAGGATAAAATGTTTAAAACTTCAGATCGAATATCTTTGAACTACTCAAAGATGTTCTATCTACATTTCATCAGAACAGATTGAAAGTTCTTGAATCTTTCAAGACGTTCAAAATGTGTTCTTTCAGAAACACTTAACTATGTTATGACAATTCATCAACTAAGTTACGAAGTAAAGAAAACTACCTTAAGCAATTCTACAATTCATTAAACTACATACATCTAATGTATCAGTTAAATAAATTTTATACTCCAATGACAATCATTGGTTAAATGAGATTTAATCACATTCCTGAATATAATATTCATTAAATGGATAAGGATATGTGGTGTGTGTTGGGGTTTTGGGCGATGGGTGCAGCGGAAGCGCGGTTCGGGCAAAATCGTATTTTAAAGCTTTTTCAAAATACCGGATAAATTATTCAATATCTAATATGAATAATTTATTCATATTTCGCCTAAACCTATTTATTCAATATCAAATATTAACATAAATAAGGTTGAAATCTCGCGAAACTTTTACGAAAACCGTTTTTCTGTAAATGGTCTAAAATGCGTTTTTGACCAAACCGACCACTCGACACTTATGGGGACTGCCCAAGTCAGTCCCAATAGTGTCAGGGCAGTTCATGGGCTGTCCAAACAGTGACGAACTCAATATTTGGACAGCCGTCACCCGGTTGGCTCAAAATCCACAAGGTAATGCCGTTTTTGGCCGTTTTCGCTTATTTCAACTCGGAAACACTTTCCGGTAATTGTTCGAACTCCCAAAACACATCCATTACATTCGTATGACATCAAAATCATCACATAATTTCTAGTTTGGGCAGATCTGAACTGCAGACCGAAAATAACCAATAAACATGCTTTAAGTCTAATTTTTAACAAGATTAATCAAATTAATCCAACACCCATTCAAAGCCACCACGTATGAATAACTCTAGAACAATTCTAGGCATAATAAGAGTGGTTATCACACTCTAGAATGGAAAAAAGATTGTCCAACAATAATTTGAACAAAGTGGAATATAATTACACTAATTAATTCCAAAACATTTCACACGTGCATACTACTTCCAATTCCAACCACCACAACCAAAAGCCCCAAATTTTAGCAAGTAAAGAGAAACCCTAGATCTATTTCAGGAATCACAAGAACAAGAAACAAAGTTTCCAAGCTCAATAGCATAAAGAATTACCTTAATTCTCCTTTTTCCTAAGCTTTATTTCTTATTTTTCTTCACTTTTTGGCTTGAATCTTCATTCAAAATGAAAACCCATTTTCTCCATAAACCTCTCGGCAATAGCAGCAACTTAGGTGAAGAAGAAAATAATTTGCTTCCTTTTATAATGTTGACCGAATTTGGGAAGAATAAAGGAGGGGCAATTTTGTCAATTTAGCACATTTAATCTAATTAAATGATTTAATCAACTTTATGTTAACCAATCAAATTAGCACACATAAAGTATAATTAATTCATGCCATATGGTCCAATAATAATTGGACAAATTTCATACTAATTATGGAAAAGGTTTACTAATTAATAATTCAAATATTTAACAATTAAATATCCAAAAATTAATTAATGTAATTATTATTATGTATGTATTTTTATTTACAATAAATAACAAATACATATATTTATGACATGTGTCAAAATCTCATTTGACGAATAATTAATGTGTATCTAATCGTATTATGTATCAGATACAAGTACACAATAATTATTATGGGATAAAATCCCCTAATGCATGTGTTATCGTTTAACTGATTAAACGATCTGAATTAACTCATTTAATCCGGTGAAGTATTATGAATAATCTGTATTATTCATATCGAGTTGTGCAAGTGTTCAACGAGTACACTTCATATTATGGGACTCTCTAAGTTTAGGTTTATCCGTCACGAAATCCAATTTCGTGTCCATAATTCACCCACTCATTGATTATGATGACCACGGATAATCTCGCTAAACTATGCTTGTCGAGGTCATTGCATATGTATAATCCATCCATCACAGGCTATCCGTATTATACCTAGGATATAGATAATAACGTCAAATTCGTTCGGTATAATACAATTGACTTTCAATTTACGATCTCTAAATAACACTCGGAACTGGTTTCCGAAGTTATACCACAGCCATGGATTTACTAGATCGTAAACACATGAGGATGCATATGCCCTGTACACAGGACTGACGGATCTTGTCTTGATACACACTGGTTATCATGAGCATCAGTCCACACCCAACGAACATGCGAATGTCTGATCATGAATAGATCATGGATGTGACTGCCATCAAAGTGTGGAGGATAACTCATATATCCCACTGTGGTATCTCAAGTCGAAGGGCCACTATGCTCGTTCAACTCGAGAAGGTTCCTATTGACGTTGGTGTACCATCTATTAGGAAACCTTCAGTGAGTCGTTCAGTGACTTATCAAATAAACACCTGCATGTCTATACGAGTCTCCCGATACTCATGGTTCACTGGGATAAACCATCAGATCAAGTGACGATATACGACATGTACTGGTCTCAGCGGATTTTACTAACCGACCATTGATAGTAAATCTTGACCAGGAACTTTATTTAAGGATATACAACTAATAGTACGCTTCCCAATGTCAATTACAAAATACGTTGTAACTGTGCACTATACTGAATATCCTAGGGTCTTTGTCTAATATATACATATAACTAAACCATATTTAGTTTCGATCTAATCGTAATCAGATATCTAATCGTAATTAGATCGAATAAGTGTATAAAAGACAATGGTGCTACCATTAAATTAAGTAATATTATGGAAAATTGAATCGCTTGTATTTATGAATTAGACAAAAACACGATCCGGATTGGCACTCCGAGCACCAACCCTAACAGTGTGATCTAATATCAGACCATCTTTTACCATACGGAATAAGCATCTAATGCTTAAGTGATGAAATCTCATAAAGCACTGTTCTACCGAACATTTTCTTAATGGTTATCTCTACGTCAATGAGACTACTAGTTGTATTAAAATATATATAACAATTTTTTATAAAGAACAAGTAACTATCCAATAGTCGTAATTTCTGATATCAAATATCAAAACAATCATTAAATAATATTTTAAATAACTAGACGGGAGATCTGGTATCCAATACCTATAGTTGTCGTATTGTGAGAATCAATATTTTCTATACACAACTATACGCATCTCCTTTATATAGCTTTATTATTTACTTTCAATTATTCACAACAATTGTAAATAATTGATTAGCAAACTGTGTCAGACACATTACCTCTAAAGTTAACTAAAGCTAAGAAACGTCATTATCAGATAAACAAATACCTAATGCCAGTTAAGAATCTCGAGACATGAACTGATTCGTGTCAATTATTACTGCATAAGAAACTATTCTCTCTACAGAATAATATCCTAAAATAGATATCTATCTAGATTATCTATGATGACTTAGTAACTAAGTCACTAACCATCTTAATTTTTCAAGAAAATCGGAACCACAGTTCCTGATGGTTTAGACTAATCTAACAATATCGTAATCTAATAATATCTAGAACTTATTCTAGAATAGGCAACCATAATTCAAGTTAGAAATAACATATTAAAATATGTAAGCAGTGGAGTAAAATTTTAATTCTATCTACTATAGAATAAGGAAAATAAATAAGCGATAATTTTTCATAATATTATACACTGCTTAAGTTATGGAATATTTTAAACTTAGCAGTGCCTCTCACTATTTTATCTAATATCGTAATCCCCAACAAAAAATGAGAATTCAATAATTAATCGAATTCAATAATGGGAAGTGGACCCCATGAATATATTTCGACTCACAGCTTTGGCATGTTCTCGCCTACGTATATTCACAGGTAGACAACTCATTATCAATCACACTCACTGTGACTCCGGTTTTGGTTCTGACCGTTTCTCGTTGTGACAGCTTTGGCACGTCACAAGGAGGCGTACCAAGGTTAAACTCGTAAATGATAAACTCAAGCTACTTGCGTAACCCTACAACTTTGGCACGTTCAGGATTCTGCTTTCACTTGAATTTATCTAGTATCAAGTATACATCCAACATAAATAAATTTCCATCGGCTACACCCTCACTGCTTTGGCACGTTCTCGGATGTAGTCGTAGAACAGATATCCATAAACCGTATTGATAAGGCGAACCAAGAAAACAAGTATCTCTAAAGTAGCAAAAAATGCTTTTACTTTATTTAATCAAATTAAATAAACACATGCATGCATAAAGTAAAAATTAAATTAACATTGAATTTAAAAGTCATAATCATATCGGGTGTCTAGAATCAGACTCGCTCTGATACCATTTTGTTGGGGTTTTATGGTGAAAATCCGGTAACGCATCGGAATCGCGGAAAATCAAAATTTCCCGATTTCAAAATTTTTCTTGGATCAACTAAAAAACTTATTTATTTAATTACCCAATTATCAAATTCTGAAAATTTACACAAGAAACCAAATTTCTTGGTAATTACCGAATTACCCCAATACTTTACAAATTGATCATTTTAGTCATGAAATTGTCAAATAGAATTTTGGATGACTCTAAATCATTTCTAAAATGATTTCCAACATGTCCAACATATCAAAATCGGATTGCAACAAAAACCCTAAATTTTTGCTAATTGCCGAAACTGTTGGACAATTATGACCCATAGGCTCACTATTTGTACAGATCATGGTGTTGTTGTACAAATTAACTATGTGACAAAGGAAATTGCTCTTTTATCATTTGTAATTAGATTACCAAGATATATAAATGATAAAAGGTCCTTATGATCAGTTCCAGATTGAGATGATATGAGACAGTATCAATCCACGAAGGTTTAATCATTAAATATCCCTCGTCGTAGTATTATCGAGATTGGACATCGATAATGCGGAATAGATTAGTATTACACTTTTGCGCGTTGTGGGAGCATAACGGCATAGTTCTTATATATTTGGGTATTGGATACTCATGCAAGTGTAATAGGAGGTTGTGTTTACCGATGGTACGAAAATAGCTTCGCTCTGGATAGACCCCTCAGAATTCCAGTGGTAGTATAACTATGTGTCTATGGAAGTCCGAATCAGGGTAGGTGTATTTGGTCTTAACCTGAGACTTGCACCGCTAATACTTGCGACAATCAATATACTTTGGTTTTGGTCGTCCAGGGCTTTAACAGGTTCTGTGTACGCCTCTTCTGGGTATATTGAGAATCGTAGTGTATTGGGTGTGATGTCAAGACGGAAGTATCACTCCAGTCATAGTGGAGATGATGATCACGTAGGATACAGAACTAGTGCTCTTATGTATTACCGTCATCGGGATAATATAACTAGGTCATGATTATCCGATTAAAGAGACTAGTTACCAGAGATCCGATATGTGCTTCGTACGGGGCAGACACAATTCCAGCCCCAGGCCTAGCACATGACATCCGATGCTGGATCGCATTACGTAATACTACGTATACTACGCCTGATAAAGATTACATATTCCTTTAAGAATATTTCTGGAGAATCGGGTAGACACGGTGTTTTACTAGAAGCCAACCATGTCTTGTAAATCGGTAAAAGCGTAGTACTAGGTATGTACGTGTTCGGATAGTCCGACGACCGGATTTACTGCCAACATATCCGGGGATCTTATGGGTCGCTTCCCGAAGATTCACCGATGACGTATGACTCACACATAATTAATCTGGGATTAATTATAAGAGAGAGAAAATTAATCTAGGATTAATAACGGAGATATTTTATCTGGGATAAAATATTATTTAAAGAGAGAGAATGATTAATTTGGAATTAATCGATAAAATAATATATTCGATATATTATATGAAATTAGATTTCGACGCAGAATTAAAATTAGATTTTAATTCGGGCGAACAAGTTAATTTAGAATTAATTCACTAGCGACGTGAATAGTAATTTTGCTAGGTATAATTATTTAATTTTCATTTAATTACGTCGTAACAGAAAATTTGTTAATTCTAAATTAGCAAACCCGAGCCCGGGAGTGTTTGTGGGCCCACTCGCATTTCGAATTCAAGTGCGGCCCACAAGTCACATCAAGCGTCACATCATTAGTCATTCAAGTGATGTGATGTTAGTCACTTGTGATTGATGGAGGTGGTTGGAAGGCTTAAATGCCATGTACCTTTTTTTTTGGATTTGGAAATTCAAATTTTGGTATATCATTTAATTGATTTTAGAAATCAAACCAACCAACACAACTTCTCTTCCTCTCTCTCCCTCTCACGGCCAAGGGCCAAATTTCTCTTATTTTCTTCCAAAATGCCGAGAACAAGAAGAAGAAATAAGGAAGATTTGTGGCAAATCATTCCAATGCTAGCACATAAAGAGTCATCCAAAGGAGATAGGGAAACAAACCCTTAAGCATGGAATCCATTCACAAGCTTGGAGCTTGACCGAAAATCTTGGAGCACGAAGAGGAGCCATGACCGAAAGTCACAAGGATGGAGCAAGGAAATTTTTTTTTGTTCCTCGCATCGCAAAAGCCGATCAAAGTGAGTATTCCGCAACTTAACTTTGATGTATTCACATGATTAAATGCTTAAATCGATCTTGGTTTGACCTTAGAAACCCAACAATGGTATCAAGAGCCTTGATTATGCATGAAATTGAATTAGGGTAAAATTTGGGTAAAAATGATTTGAGTATGATTTGATGAAATTGATTGTTTGAATATGCTGGAATGATGATAACATAGTGTTATGCATGATCAATTTGATAAAAATTGAATTGGATCAATTTTTCCCCAAATGTTAGGCGTGGCCGAAAGTTGGACATGCCCTAAAGTCATGGTAATTTTGTTTTTTGAATCATTGGATGAGTTGAAAGACTTGAGAAATGTTTATTTAGGATTTAATTGGATTTAAATCGAAATCGGACATAAAAACCCCAAATTTCCGTGACATCTAAGCATGGAAATGAATTGATTTTTGATTCAATTGTGTTGGACATGTGTTGATGATAATTAGCATGATTAATTAAGTAAATTGGTATTTTGGAAATGTTAATTTGGTTAATTAATTAAGGCTATACACTTTAGATTAATTTAATTATGAAGTTTGGAATTTTGTAATTTAATTAATTGGGCCAAATTTAGAATTGGGCTTGTAAAGTTGTATTTGGGCTTAATGGGCTTGGTTGGGCCAAGTTTGGTTTAGGCTAATTGGTTGGATCCAATTGGGCCCAAAACCATATCCATAAAGTCCAAATATAACTTAATGGACCTTTAATTTTAATTGGGCCTAATGGGCATAAATTGGTTTCTTGGCAAATAAGGGTGATTCCTTAAATGGGCTTTGGTATTTGGGTTTGACCCATATTGACCAAAGTCCATGCCTTATGAAATTAATTGAAAGCCCATTGGACTTTAATTAAATTAACATTGGATGTTAATGTTGAGTTTCAATCAAGTCCCAAGATCATAAATCATGCATAAAAACGAGTGAATACACATCAAAGGAGGTGCGGAATAAACTCACATTGAACGGGTTTTGATGAAATGAAGAACAAGTTGCGTTTTTGCCTCCCTCCAAGCTCGGCAATAGCTTCCTCAAGCAGTGGACTGCTCGGTTGGGGGCTGTTTTGAGGCTCCAATAATCGGCCATGAAAGACTCCATGGAAGCTCAAAGCTTCAAGCTTTCCAAGCTCACAAATTCGTTTCCCTATCACCATAATATAACCCATGTGTGTGCTAGCACTACTCTTCTTCATTTGCTTCTCAAAATTTCGGTCAAACCAGAAATTTTTGGAGAAGAAATCGGCAGTGAAGCCGTGAATGAGAGGGAGAAGAAAAGACAGGGAAAAGAAGAAGACCGTATGTCTTGCATGTAAGAGAGAGAAGATAAAGTTTTAATATATATGTTTATTATATTTACCAAGTAAATTAAATAAAACGTATATATTACTTTAATTCAAAAGTCAAAAAGTAAAAAGAAAATGTTGCTTTTTCAACTTCTACATCAATCACTCAAATCAAGTGACAACATGTCATATCACTCAAAGTGACATTTGATTTGACGCTTGATGTGACTAGCGATTTGACCCACGATTTGACTTGCGTGCCACACTCGAATTCGAAATGCGAATGCGCTCGCAAATAATCCCGGGCTCGGGTTCGCTAATTCCAAATTAACGAATTTTCCGTCGCGTCGTAATTAAATGATTACGCCTAGCGAAATCACTATTCACGTCGCTAACGAATTAATTCTAAATTAATTCATTCGCCCGAATTAAAATCTAATTTTAATTCCGCGTCGAAGTCCAATTTCTAATAATATATCAAATATATTATTTTATCGATTAATTCCAAATTAATCGTTCTCTCTCTTTAATTAATATTTTATCCCAGATAAAATATCTCCGCAATTAATCCCAGATTAATTTTCTCTCTCTTCTAATTAATCCTAGATTAATTAAGTGCGAGTTATACATCATCGGTGAATCTTCAGGAAGCGACCCATGAGATCTCCGGATATGTTGGCAGTAAATACGGTCGTCGCATTATCCGAACACGTAAGTACCTCGTACTACGTTTATACCGATTTACAAGACAAGGTTGGCTTCTAGCAAAGCGCCATGCCTACCCAATTCTCCAGAAATATTCTTACAGGAATATATAGATCTGTATCAAGCGTAGTATACCGTAGTATTGTGTATATCGGCCTAGTATCGGATAGTCACGTGCTAGGGCTGGGGCTGGATAAGTGTCCGCCCCGTCCGAAGCACATGTCGGATGTCTGGTAACTAGTCTCTATAATCGGATATTCATGACCTGGTCACAATATCCTGATTGGTTGCGCAACACTTAAGAGCACTAATACCATATCCTGCGTGACATCGTCTCCAATATGACTGAAGTGATACTTCCGTCTTGACATCACACCCAATACACTACGACTCTCTGATAAACCCAGAAGTGGTGTACACAGAACCGGTTAAAGCCATGTACCACCAAGACCAAAGTCTATCGATTATCATAAGTATTAGCGATGCAAGTCTCAGGTTAAGACTATACACACCTACCTTGATTTCGGCCTCTCATAGACACATAGTCATAATACCAATGGGATTCCGAGGGGTCTATCCAGAGTGAAGCTGTTTCCCGTACCATCGGTGAAACACGACCTCCTATCGCACTTGCATAAGTATCCAATACTTATATATATGAGAACTATGCCGTTGTGCCCTCACAACGCGCACAAGTGCAATACTAGCCTATTCCGCATTATCGATGTCATGTCTCGATAATATTCTGGCTAGGGATATTTAATGATTAATCCTTCGGGGATTGATACTGTCTCATATCATTCTCAATCCAGGAACTAATCATATGGACCTCTCTTCATTTATACATTTATGGTGATCTAATCACAAATGATGAGAGTGCAATTTCCTTGTCACATAGTTAATTTGTACAACAACACCGTGATCTGTACAAATAGTGACACTATGGGTCATTTTGTCCAACAGTTAATTGGGCTTTGAGACCCGTAACGATTAGATTTGGAATCTAAGTCGTAAAGGCACATTAAAAAGTGTAATTATTTAATTTAGAATTAAATATAGAATTAGTATTAAATAAATATTAAATTGGATTTAATATTGTAGTTTAATATAATTCAAGAATTCATACTTTGAGTACTTATTCGTAAAACGAGTTGGACTCGCGCAAAATCAAATCGTTGTTTGAACAATGCATATCAGATGGATATTAGATGGGTGAGGGAAATTTTGGAAATTGTTGTAATAAATTTAGAATTTATTAAATTGGACCTGCGTGTCCAGCCTATTACCTCTTGACTCTTTGTATTTCTCTTCTCACCTATTCCCCTCAATGTTAATGAGGTTTCTTTAGAAGTGTTATGTAATTGGGTAGAAGTAAGATTTGTGCTAGCGGGAGAGAGGAAAGGGAGAGATTTGTTCTAGGAACAAAATGTGTTAAGTATCCATCCGCATATCATTATTATTTTATTTATACGCGTCTTATTATGTTTTTAGAATGCATGTTTAAGGGTGTATGATGATGAGACCTTAACAAATATAATTAATTGGTTTCCAATTACACAAAAAACCCTCAAAATATATTAAGCATTTTTCCTTCCATTGAGTGATTCTTACTTAAGATCCAAGATTGGCACTGGTTTGTTGGCCAAAGTCAAGACCTTTGTCCATCGCGGATGTGTTTGAATCATGAAGGCTTTGTTCCATATCGTGTGTCTTGTCCAAGTTGTGATTTGTTGGCCAAAGTCAATATCACTTCTTGTCCATCGACATCGATTACGAAGCCTTCCAAGGTCAATGGGTCCCGCTTAACTGTAATCATTAAGTTTGTTGTGCCAAAGCCAAGGCTTAATTGATTCAGAGGAAAAAGGTTAGGGAATATATTGGATATATTGGCATATATAAGATATATGTTTCGGACTTAGATGTTCACCTACTGGATCTAGGAATTGGATGGGATCCAATTGATCTTAGAGATCTACCTAGTTAATTATCATACAATTTGTTGGCCAAAGTCAAGATTGTGTGTTATTTAACGGGATCCCAGCCTACTAGGAAACAAGGTTTCCCGAGTACTCAACAGAAGGTTAGAGGCTCGCCGAAAAATAGTGGGAGGCAAGTATTAAATTTGCAAATTCGTTTAGATACTTGCCAATACGCGTTCATTTCAATTTTTTGTCATTACTCGAATAAATATTAGCTGGACAAATATCGTTGTTTTTAATTAAAACAGTTGGACTGTATTCAAACTATTTCAAATAATAGTTGATTGTATAATTGGATTATAGTAATCAATATATTTGAATTTAACCAAACAAATTATAGTTGATTATATAGTTAGACTATATTAATCATTATATTAGATAGTACCTGAAATCGTTGATTGGATAGTTGGACTATAGCAATCAAGATAATTGAAAGATTAGCGTTTAGAACATAATCCTGGGAGAAAATGTCATTAAACGGCTTTAATTTTCAAATTGGGAATGATACCTCAGGATAGTCCTGGGAACTGAGAAGTTACTCTATTTGATAGAGATCCTTATAGTATGATAATGAAATTGAAGGATATTCATAGATCTATCCTTAGATCTTAGAAGTACAAATTGCAATAGAAAACTCTTGGAGAGTTAATGGCTATACTCAATAAGTCAAAGCCAGAGTTTGCAATAGGGCAAGAAGCGCAAGGCGCATCTTACTTCGATATCCCAGAAGGCCAAGGCTTGGCCAAAGGCTTCTGAGGTGTGGAAAAATGGGGCAAAGGCAAAATCATTATAATTTTCTGGGAAGACATAGGACATATCCCAAAATGTCTGCCTAAACTGTGGTAAATGGGGTCACTGGAAGCGTGACTGCCGTATGGACAAGGCAGACATGAAGGAATTGAAGACGGGCAAGGCTCCGACTTCAAATATGTTTGTCATCAACATGTTCAATACTAGTATTAAAATTGGATTTTAGATACTGGATGTGGTACATAAATATACGTACTGGTGTGCAGAATCTGCTGATAAGCAGGATACTGACTTCAGTTGAGATTTATCTGCGAGTCGGAAACGGGACGACAATCACTGTTTTAACCGTAGAAACCTAAGATTAGGAACTACCCTTCGGGTATGTACTTAAATTAGGAAACTGTTAGAATGTAACTAGTTTGACTAGAAACATTATCTCTATATCAGGGTTTAACTCGTTGCGGGTATACCTTTATATTCTAGAACACTAAAGTGTTTTATTTTATAAAGATGATATTGAGATAAACACATTAGATGTAAATAACAGTATTTATATTTTGAATATAAATAAATCTCAAACGTATAACAGGACAAACAAATAGCTCAAACTGATTTAATCAGATGAGACTTATTTGTGGCATTGTTGTCTGGGACACAATTAACAAGACTCGTATATCCACACTTTCGAAGAGTGGATACTAGGACGGATTTGATTCTATTCAAATAATGTCTACGAATCTAGTTTATTAGGCAAAGTGTCTGAAATACTTTTTACTTGGTAAAAGTGCAAATGCCACCGATCTGTTAGCCCTCGTTCATAGTGACGTAAGTGGGCCCATATCTAGCTAGGTTAGAGGTGGATATGAATACTTCGTAACCTTTATGGATGTGGCATCGCGTTATGATTATATGTTTCTTTTGAAACACAAGTCAGAAACTTTTAGAGTTTCGACACGAAGTAGACAGTAAGATCGGCTAAAGTATTAAAACCATCACGGTTAGACCATGATGAAAATACTTAAGCAATAAGTATCTCGAATACTTGAAAGAGTATAGTATTCTTTCACAGTGGACTCCTCCCGGAACACCTCAATTGAGCGGTGTGTCCGAACGGAGAAACCGAATTTTGTTAGACATGATAAGGTTAATCATGAGTCGCTCTAAGCTACCATTTTCCTTCAAGGGATACGTATTAAACAGTGCAACACTTATTTTGAATAAGGTACCATAAAAATCAGTTTGACAAACTTCATATTAGATATGAACAGGAAAGAAACCGAGTTTTCTCATTCCTAAAGATTTGGGTATGCTAGGCATATGTTTGGATGATACCAAACTAGAACCCAAATTGGATAAGTGCTAATTTGCTGGTTATCCTAGGGTAATCAAAGTATAGTACTTATACAACTCACAAGAGAACAATGTAATTGTTGCTCGCCATGCGGTTTTCCTCAGAGGAATACCTATATGCAGTGGTAAATGAGAGGAAAGTAAACCTCGATGAAAATCGGAGTAATACTGTTCCAGGCACCGAACCTTAATGGAACACAAACAGTTCATCAAGGATGAAACTGTACCGATAATCTTCGAATACACAAGAACCGCGTAAGTCGGAGAGAGTCAGAAAACAACCTGGGAGGTATGGGTTTCTGATCTCACCTCGTAAAGATGTCAATCTTATTGAGGAATACGAACTGACTACGTATGAGGAAGTGATACAAGGTATCGACTCCCTATTATGGAAAAGTTCCATGAAGTCCGAAATGGATTCCATGTATACCAACCAAGTTTAGACACTGGTTGTTGTACCGGAAGGCATTGTGCCTATTGGTACTACATAAGTCTTCAAGGAAGACATACATGGAAGGAAACATACCAACGTACTAAGCTGGGCTTGTAGCAAAAAGGTATCATTATCAACATTGTGTCGATTACGATGAAACCTTTTACTCGTTGCCATGGTTAAATCCATTTGGATAATGCTTGGTAATGCTGCATGTTTCATTTATGAAATATGGCAGCTGAATGTCAAAATCGCTTTCCTTAAATGGAAACCTTTTGGAGGATGTTTACAACATCCTGACGGTTTTGTCATACCAAAACTAGCAATCAAGGTTTGCAGGTTATTCGATCCATTTATGGATTGAAGCAAGCATTGCGTTCTTGGAATTATCGTTTTGATGTAATCATAATGGTGTATGATTTAATTCAAAACGAAAATTATTCTTGTGTATATAAGGAGGTTAGTGGGAGCGCACTGACAGCGATTGTCCTAAAAATGATGATATGTCATTTCTTGGAAATGATATTCCCATAATACAGTCGGTGAAAGCTTGGCTTTCATGAAAATTCTCCGTAGAATTCTTTGGAGAGACAACCTTTATTCTAGGAATAAGGATCTATTGGGATAGATCTAAAAGTTGTTGGCACTCTCCGAGAACTCGTACATTGAAATAAATGTATGCGACCTGGTGTCTCATATGCTTTGAGCATATGGAGTCACAATCAGGCCAATTCAAGTGATAGTCACTGGATTGATGTTAAGAACATCCTTTAGTATCTTAGATAAACTAAGGATGATTTCTTATACTATGGAGAAGGAGAACTTGAAGTGACTCGGTTCACTGCTGCATGTTTCCTAACCGATAAAAACAACTATAAGTCGTAATAAAGGTACTATATAGTTTGAATAATGGAACAATGATCTGGAAATCTTCCAAGCAAGATACTGTTGCCGAATAAACAACAAAAGCGGAATATTGCTGCAGCTGAGGCAGCAATAGAAGACTTTAGGATTGATAATAATCCTAATCAGATTAGGAGTAGTTCTGTTAGCAGCTGAGCTAGGCTACAGCACAGGCTAAAGAATTAATGGTCTCATCAACGATCCTGATATATACTTCAAATATTCATCTGATTCGTTCGGATCATACATCGTGGCGATGTGATGATCGAATAAATCACATCAGATGATAACACTGCAAATCCGCTGACGAAAGTATTTTCTCAGTAGAAGTTTGAGCGAACAGTACATAGTCGGGTGTAGGACACTTGAGTGATTGGCTATAGGCCAAGTTGGAGATTGTTGGACAATTATGACCCATAGCATCACTATTTGTACAGATCATGGTGTTGTTGTACAAATTAACTATGTGACAAAGGAAATTGCTCTTTTATAATTTGTAATTAGATTACCAAGATATATAAATAGTAAAAGGTCCTTATGATTAGTTCCGGATTGAGATGATATGAGACAGTATCAATCCACGAAGGTTTAATAATTAAATATCCCTAGTTGTAGTATTATCGAGATTGGACATCGATAATGCGGAATAGACTAGTATTACACTTGTGCGCGTTGTGGGAGCATAACGGCATAGTCCTTATGATTAGTTCTGGATTGAGATGATATGAGACAGTATCAATCCATGAAGGTTTAATCATTAAATATCCCTAGTCGTAGTATTATCGAGATTGGACATCGATAATGCGGAATAGACTAGTATTACACTTGTGCGCGTTATGGGAGCATAACGGCATAGTTCTCATATATATTTGGGTATTGGATACTCATGCAAGTGTAATAGGAGGTTGTGTTTACCGATGGTACGGAAACAGCTTCGCTCTGGATAGACCCCTCGAAATTCCATTGGTAGTATGACTATGTGTCTATGGAAGTCCGAATCAGGGTAGGTGTATTTGGTCTTAACCTGAGACTTGCACCGCTAATACTTGCGACAATCAATATACTTTGGTTTTGGTCATCCAAGGCTTTAACAGGTTCTGTGTACGCCTCTTCTAGGTATATTGAGAATCGTAGTGTATTGGGTGTGATGTCAAGACGGAAGTATCACTCCAGTAATATGGGAGATGATGATCATGTAGGATACGGAACTGGTGCTCTTATGTAGTGCAGTCATCGGGATAATATAACTAGGTCATGATTATCCGATTAAAGAGACTAATTACCAGAGATCTGATATGTGCTTCGTACAGGGCAGACACAATTCCAGCCTGAGGCCTAGCACGTGACATCTGATGCTGGATCGCAATATGCAATACTACGTATACTACGCCTGATAAAGATTACATATTCCTTTAAGAATATTTCTGGAGAATTGGGTAGGCACGGTGCTTTGCTAGAAGCCAACCATGTCTTGTAAATCGGTAAAAGCGTAGTACTAGGTACGTACGTGTTCGGATAGTCCGATGATCGGATTTACTGCCAACATATCCGGGGATCTCATGGGTCGCTTCCCGAAGATTCACCGATGACGTATGACTCGCACATAATTAATCTGGGATTAATTATAAGAGAGAGAAAATTAATCTAGGATTAATAACGGAGATATTTTATCTGGGATAAAATATTATTTAAAGAGAGAGAACTATTAATTTGGAATTAATCGATAAAATAATATATTCGATATATTATATGAAATTAGATTTCGACGCGGAATTAAAATTAGATTTTAATTCGGGCGAACGAGTTAATTTAGATTTAATTCGCTAGCGATGTGAATAGTAATTTTGCTAGGTATAATTATTTAATTTTCATTTAATTACGTCGCAACGGAAAATTCATTAATTCGGAATTAGCGAACCCGAGCCCGGGAGTGTTTGCGGGCCCATTCGCATTTCGAATTCAAGTGCGGCCCACAAGTCACATCAAGCGTCACATCATTAGTCATTCAAGTGATGGATGTCTTGTCCCTTTGAGTGATGTGATGTTAATCACTTGTGATTGATAGGGGTGGTTGGAAGGCTTAAATGTCGTGTACCTTTTTTTTTTTGGATTTGGAAATTCAAATTTTGGTATATCATTTAATTGATTTTAGAAATCAAACCAACCAACACAACTTCTCTTCCTCTCTCTCCCTCTCACGGCCAAGGGCCAAATTTCTCTCATTTTCTTCCAAAATACCGAGAACAAGAAGAAGAAATAAGGAAGATTTGTGGCAAATCTTTCCAATGCTAGCACATAAAGAGTCATCCAAAGGAGATATGGAAACAAACCCTTGAGTATGGAATCCATTCCCAAGCTTGGAGCTTGATCGAAAATCTTGGAGCACAAAGAGGAGCCATGACCGAAAGTCACAAGGATGGAGCAAGGAAAAATTTTGTTGTTCCTCGCATCGCAAAAGCCGATCAAAGTGAGTATTCCGCAACTTAACTTTGATGTATTCATATGATTAAATGCTTAAATCGATCTTGGTTTGACCTTAGAAACCCAACAGAAACAGCGCCAAATTTTTCAGTTTTTGCAATTTGGTCATTTTATGTTCAAAACATGTCAAGATCAAATCCAATCAACTCAAAAATTAATATGTATCATATACACATTTATGAGTGGTAAATGTATCACTATTTCCCACTCATTTGACCTAATATTTTGTATAGATTCTTGAGTTTTGTGAATATTTTGTTGTGTTTTGTATTATTTTGTAGATAAATAAAGTTTCAGGACTCTCTGGAGGTGATTCGGCGTTAAAATAATGAAAAAGGACAAAATGGTCATTTAGTGCGTCGTGACCGCTTACGTGCGCCGCACCTCTACTAACGTGCGCCGGGAAACGTGGACCAATCAGAGGGATTTTGCTAAAATGCGCCGGATGCTAACTTGCACTGAATCTGCTAATATACGTCTGCCACGTGTCAACATCACGGCCGATCATACTAACGTGTGTCGTGCCACATGTCATCATCCTATGGTGCCGACAATCACCATCGCCACGTGTCGTCCACATGTCAGCCATGTGGCATCCACATCAGTCACTTGTCGAGTCAGTATGCCACGTGTCAGCCACGTCATCATCAACCAATCATCTCATGACACGTGTCGCAATCACACGGTGCCGACAATCAACATCGCCATGTGTCGCCACGTCAGTATAATTATTGAGTTAATCATCCAAAATGCCACGTCAGCAGATAAGGGAATCAAATCAGCCAATCAGAGTGTGCCACGTAGGAGCGTTGCGACGCAAGAACAAACTTGCGCGTTGCGACGCACTCGCTATTTTTTGCTTATAAATTCAGCTCGAAATTTCAGTTTCAGATGTACCTTCCTCTCTGAATTCTCTGATAATAATAAGGAGTTTGTATCTAGTTTGTTTTAATTTCAGTTTTGTAATTAATTTTATTTACTTTTTGTAATAGTAATTTACTTTCTTTACTCTTTCAGTTTTTACTATTCAGCAATGAGGAGGTAACTTCCCCCTGCTAGGGTGAAAGGTAAAATTTTTATTACTGCTATTTAGATTAATCTCCCTTAATTATAATATATAAACTATTTAAAACTTGACTTAACAAAGATATCGCTATATTAGTCGGTTGTTAATTAATTATAAACTGATTTTAACCTGACTAAGTATGGATACCGTCTGGTTGGTCGGTTGGTAATTACCGCCTATATGGCTGGTTTATGGACAAATAATGATACCGCATTTATGGTCGGTCAGACTTAATTTGACTTAATCAGGTTACCGCCTATATGGCTGGTTGGTAATATCACTCAAGTTAATATATTATATTAAGGGAGATATCTAAAATAGTAGTGATAAAAGTAGATCCTCTAGCTCTAGAATTTTCTTTTATTGTATTTTTCTTTATTTATTTTCCAGCATTTTACTTTATGTCTTTTTTTAAGTTGTTACTAGCCTTAGTTATATGCCGTAACTAAGTTAGTTATCTGGGGTTGTGATGAATTCCAATATCACCGGTTAATAAGGGTTATTTTACGGTTTGGGTAATATAAAAGTTTATTTATTGATCCTTAGTCTTAATGCTACTTGTTAACTGACCATTAATAAGATTGAACTGGTAAACTTAAAATGAACTTGGAAAAGGGATTTTAGGTTTAAGACCCTAGACTTAATAACCCACGATCTTCCTTGAGGATAGATAACCCTTTAATAGATTTCCTTATAGGATAGGAATATACCTGTCGGGCGGGGGTAACCATAATTGGAACTTAATCTTAATGAATTCAAGTAGCTTGGTTGACATAAGAATATGATTAATTGGTTACATTATGTATTTTTATTTGACCATCAGAAAAGGCTTTTACATATTTTTGTTCCAGGTTAATAAACCAATATATTGCACAAACGTGAAATAACCACTTCATCTTTTAAAAAAAATATTGGAAGAATTCACAACCCTAGATAGTTTTATAAATTTGAATTTTCCTCAACCTACCTACGCACCATTTTCATTTACTTGTTTTAATTTTAAAGTCACCATCCAATCAAAACAATCAATCTGTTAGGTACTCATAATTATTTGGCTTTATAAATTAATAGTTTAGGTATTAAGTCCTCGTGGGATCGATACTTTTTATACTACTTGAACGATACATGCGCTTGTATTATACGCGGGTGATTTCGCACCGGTCATATTTTTAGCGCCGTTGCCGGGGACTTATTTATCTTTCACTATTAGTTTTGGGGTTAGATACCGTTACTTGTATGTAATTTCTTTTTACTTATTATTTCTGTTTTCTTGTGTTTTAGGTTCTCAGACACTACATGAGACGAACCAGAAGCTTTGAACTCCGACCGCTTGACCCATAAATTGAAAGAACCATCAGACAGTTGAGAAGGGAAATACGAGAAAGCCAAGAAACTTTAGTCAACATGGAACCTGAACCTTTAAAAGTTGCACCACCAATTCCCATTCGAGACATAACCATTCCGGTGGTCGACGGCTTCATTTCATGTATTGTACTTCCTCTCTTACCAGCAAACACATGTGACATCAAAACATGCATTCAGATGATTCAGCAGTCAGTTCAGTTTGGGGGAAATGCAACTGAGGATCCTAATGCCCATATCAGCAACTTCCTGGAAGTTTGCGGCACTTTCAATTACAACCGAGGAGCTGAAGAAGCAATAAGACTGCAGATTTTCCCATATTCCTTGAAAGACAGAGCTAAAGTCTGGCTACATTCACTACCAGCAGGTTCCATCACAACTTGGAACACTCTAGCCACCAAATTTCTTGCAAAGTATTTTCCACCAGCCAGAACGGAAAAACTGAGGAATGACATCTCATCCTTTGTACAACATGACTCGGAAACTCTCTACGAAGCTTGGGAAAGGTACAAAGATTTGCTCCGGAAATGTCCTCACCATGAGATTCCAAAATGGCTTCAAGTCCAAACTTTCTATAATGGATTTTCTGGACTGATGAGAACCACAATTGACGCTGCTGCTAGAGGAGCGCTAATGGCAAAATGAGAAGATCAGGCTTGGGACTTAATCGAAGAAATGACCAACAACAATTGCTTGTGGCCAACAGAAAGAAGCATGATTTAAAGAATTGCTGGAATTTATGAAGTTGGAGCCAACACAGCAGTTAATGCCAAGATAGATTAGATATGCAAATTCATGGAGACTCTCGGTATGCAAGGAAATATTGGAGCCACAAGTTCACCATATGGAGGAGCACCAGAACCAAACCAACAAGAAGAGACGGTGAATTATGTCAACAATTTCAACAGATAGGGGAACAATCCATATTCCAACACCTACAACCCAGGGTGGAGTAATCATCCCAATTTCTCATGGAGCAACAATTCAGGGCAAAAGAACTATCCACCACCTGGATTCCAACAGCAACAGAACAAAGGCCAAGAGCAAGCAAATGAACTAGGAATAGCGGAAGTGCTGACTCAGTTAAAAAAATATGATGCTATGTTTCAGAACCAATCTGCCTCTATTAAAGCACTGGAGAATCAAATTAGACAACTGACCAATGTTCAAAGTTAAAGACCGCCAGGAAATCTTCCCAGCAACACAGAACCGAATCTAAGGAACCGAGGGAAGCAGCAATGTCAAGCCATTACTTTGAAAAGTGGTACTGAGATCAACAAAGATGTTGGAATCAATGCATCCATTGAAGAAGTTCCAAAATATGTAGTTCCACGGATGGAGGAAAAAGAAGCAGAGGAAAAAGATCAAATCACTCAACCTCCACATTTTCCTCAGCGTCTTCAGAAAAACAAACTTGATAAGTAGTTTGCTCGATTCTTGGAGGTGTTCAAAAAGCTGCATATCATCATTCCATTCGCAGAAGCCTTGGAAGAAATGCCCATCTATGTCAAATTCATGAAAGACATTCTTTCACGAAAACGGAGATTGGGAGATTACGAGACAATAATATTGACGGAAGAATGCAGCACCATCATTCAGAGGAAACTTCCCCCAAAGTTGAAAGATCCTGGCAGTTTCATTGTCTCATGCACCATTGAAGAACATTACATCGGTAAAGCTTTATGTGATTTAGGTGTAAGTGTTAATTTGATGCTTTTTTTTTCTATTTACAGGAAACTGCAAATTGGAGAAGCAATGCCTACCTCAGTCTCTCTACAACTTGCTGATCGAATGCTCGCATTTCTGAGAGAGTCATTGAAGATGTGCTGGTCAAAGTCGACAAACTCATTCTCCCAGTAGATTTCATTATCCTTGACAAAGAAGAAGACAAAGATGTACCTATCATCCTTGGGAGACCATTTTTAGCTACAGGTCGAACTATTATTGATGTACAAAAAGGAGAACTAACCATGAAAGTTCAGGACCAATAAGTTACCTTTAATATTTTCAAAGCCATGAAATTCTCGAGTGATGAAAAAGAGGAAGAATGTTTCAGAGTTGATGTTATTGATAGTATCATCCAGGATACTGAGCCACCTCCCTCAGACTAACTAGAAGCTTGCATCAGTAACATGATTGACAGCGAGCTAGATGCTGAAATCCTGGAATGTATCAACTATCTTGACAAACCATTTCGGTTCAAATCGACACCACCAGTTGAAAGTCTGGAACTACCAAAGAAGGAGAAAATCAAGCCCTCAATTGAAGAACCACCACAGTTGGAGCTGAAGCTACTTCCGAGCCATCTCAGGTATGATTTCCTTGGAAACTCTTCTGAATTACCTGTTATTATTTATTCTTCGCTAACATTGGAGTATGAAGAAAAGTTGTTGAGAGCACATGAAAGCCATTGGTTGGACTATAGCAGACATTCGAGGCATTAGTCCATCATTTTGCATGCACAAGATTCTGATGAACGATGAGTACAAACCCACAGTGGAGCATGAACAAAGACTAAATCCAATCATGAAGGAGGTCTTGAAGAAAGAAATCATCAAATGGTTGGATGCTGGCATCATTTACCTCATCTTAGACAGCACTTGGGTGAGTCATATGCAGTGTATACCGAAGAAAGTAGGAATAACTGTAGTCACAAATGAAAAAGAGCTGATTCCAACAAGAACTATGACTGGATGGAGAGTATGCATGGACTACCGAAAGCTGAACAAAGCAACAAGGAATGATCATTTTCCACTGCCATTCATTGATCAGATGCTAGACAGACTGGCGGGACATGAGTTCTATTATTTTCTGGATGGATACTCGGGGTACAATCAGATTGCCATCGCCCCAAAAGATAAGGAGAATACCACTTTTACATGTCCGTATGGTACTTTTGCATTCCGCATGATGTCATTTGGACTATGTAATGCTCCTGCCACATTCTAACATTGCATGATGGCCATTTTCTCAGATATGATGGAACAGAGTATGGAGGTTTTCATGGATGACTTCTCTGTGTTTGGAGATTCTTTTGACCACTGCTTGCAAAATCTGGAACAGGTATTACAAAGATGTGAAGATACCAACTTCATACTCAACTGGGAGAAATGCCACTTCATAGTGCAGGAAGGCATCATTCTGCGACATCGGATCTCGCAAAAGGGAATCGAGGTAGACAAAGCAAAGATTGAAACAATTGAAAAATTACATCCACCGACATCTCTCAAAGGAATTTGGAGTTTTCTCGGACATGCAGGTTTTTACAGGAGATTTATCAAGGACTTCTCAAAGATTGCTAAACCTCTGTGCAATTTTCTGGAGAAGGATGTGCCTTTCAACTTCACCAAAGAATGCCAGGAAGCTTTTGAGATCCTAAAACAGAAGCTGGTTTCTGCCTCCATCATTGTTGCACCAGACTGGACTCTTCCATTTGAAGTGATGTGTGATACTAGTAATTTTGTCCTATGTGCAGTTTTGGGACAATGCAAAGTAAAGATTTTCCACACCATTTATTACTCCAGCAGAACTCTGAATGAAGCTCAACTAAATTACACAACCACTGAAAAGGAGTTGCTCGCAGTTGTGTTCGTTTTTGATAAATTTCGATCCTATCTGTTGGGTCCCAAAGTGGTGGTTTACATAGATCATTCAGAAATCAAATACCTGATTGCGAAGAAAGATGTCAAACCCAGATTGATCCGTTGGATACTTCTTATGTAAGAATTTGACGTGGAGATCAGAGACAGGAAATGGATAGAAAACCAAGTGGCAGATCATTTATCAAGGCTCGAGAATGGAGAAACAGCTGGCAAAAAGCTAACAATCAAAGAAACTTTTCCAGATGAACAGCTGTTTGCCATAAAACAGCATGATATCCCTTGGTATGCGGACTATGTCAACTACATAGTATCGGGAAAATGGTCGTTGGAATGGACAACTCAGCAACGAAAGAAATTCTTCAAAGAAGTCAAGCACTATGTCTGGGATGAGTCCTACATGTTCAAACGATGTGCTGATCAATTATTGAGACGGTGTGTTCCACAATAGGAGGTCAACAATGTTCTTCAACATTGTCACTCATCACCATATGGCGGACAATTTAGCGAGAATAAAACTGCGGCCAAAGTCTTACAATCAGGTTTGTTCTGGCCCACACTTTTTAAACATGATTACTTGTTTTCTCTTCAATGTGACAGGTGCTAGAGAATGGGAAATATTTCAAGGAGAAATGAAGGACCACTGCAAAACATTCTGGAAGTGGAGATATTTGATGTGTGGGGTATTGATTTTATGGGACCCCTTGTGCCATCGTTCGGAAACCTGTACATATTGGTTGTTGTAGACTACGTCTCCAAATGGGTTGAAGGAATCGCACTACCATCGAATAATTCAAAAGTGGTGATCAAATTCCTTAAAAAGAATATTTTCACTCGCTTCGGAACACCTCGGGCTATTATCAGTGCTGGTGGCACACATTTCTGTAACAAATATTTCGATGTGCTCCTATCCAAATATGGAGTTACTCATAAAGTTGCCACTGCTTACCACCCACAGTCAAACAGATAGGTTGAAGTTTCAAATATGGAGATCAAAAGAATCTTGGAGATAACCGTTGGATCAACAAGAAAGGACTGGTCTACAAAACAGGATGACGCACTATGGGCCTACCGGACTGCTTACAAGACACCCATTGGTATGTCCCCATATCGAATGTGTTTGGGAAAGTGTTCCATCTACCATTTGAGCTTGAACACAAGGCGTACTAGGCACAGAAGAAGCTGAATTTTGATCCACAAGCTGCAGGAGAGAAATGACTCCACCAACTCAACGAATTGGAGGAATTTCGCTTACAGGCTTATGAAAATGCCAAACTGTACAAAGAAAAGACCAAAAGACGGCATGATAAAAAAAAAATGTGCGTAGACAATTGGAGCCAGGGCAGCAGATGTTGTTTTACGATTCACGGTTAAAACTTTTCCTGGAAAGCTGAAGTCAAAGTGGTCAGGTCCATTTATGATTACTCAGGTGTTACCATACAGAGTTGTTGAGATATACAATCCCAAGTCCAACAACACATTCAAAGTTAACAGTCAGCATGTCAAGCACTACTGGGCAGAGTCATTTGAGCGACAAAAAGAAAGTGTCACACTTTCAGATCCAGCCTAACGTTCGGGCAGTCACGTCTAGCTGACGACGTTAAACTTAGCGCTAGCTGGGAGGCAACCCATGCAATTTGTGTATATATTGTGATTTAATTTTGTGTGTTTAGTTTTAACAGGTTAAGTCATTTCAGGATGGAAGAAGTTCTCGCAAATCTTCACAAGAAATTCCCTTCTCTCCCTCAAAAATCTCTAATGAAAGTTTACAAAGCTCACTTGGAACGGATGAGACTACTGATGATCAAAGGTATTCCTAATGAAATTCGTTGGATTATTAAAGCACGGGTCCGATTGGTAGGTGAGTCCTCTGATTCTTTTATTTCACATTTTCCTGGTTTAGGAAGAAGCACCTATGCTAAAAAAAGGAAGAGACAAAAGAATAGGTGTATGTTATAAATATGCTCGCATGTTTTGTGATACTCATTATCGTTCTTTAGGAATGATGTCGGATAACCGTGAAGATAAGATAAATTTCATGGATGGCTTGAGTAAGAGTCTTTGGATGACATATCTAAAACTCTTGAGAAGCATCCCAGTGGATATGTGTATCACGAAATTTGCGTGTTATATACACAATTCCAAAGAGAAAGACAATAGTTAAGTCTTGGGAATCTGACTCAAAAAGACCCTGTTTGCCAATTTTTAAGAAAATTGGATAGGAAGCTTGTCCCTGACGCATAGACGTCAATCAAGCCGTAAATTATTGTAAATATTATATCTCTTTGTCTTTTCATAATAATTTTGATTTGTTTTGTTTTATTTTCTCAGACAGGATGCAGACCTTTTTGACATTTCATGATTTATTGTTTTGTTACTAATCGTTCTTTGGAAGATATTAGTGCTATTATTACTCACCCCTTTTCAGGTGTTATAAATTCAACTCATCTTTGCACTTTTGAAGGCATTCAGATTTGAGAAAAGAAATATACATAAAATGGAAGCTACTTCAAGATGACGAGTTGTAAATATCTGTGTCTTTTGTGGTACTAGTGTTGATATTAAGCCACAATATATAGCAGCAGCACATGAATTGGGACGAGTCATAGCTGAAAAGAATATGCACCTAGTATATGGCGGTGGCAATCTTGGATTAATGGGGATCGTTTCAAAGGCCATATAGGATGGAGGCAGTCAAGTTCTGGGAATCATCCCAAAACTCTTGGTAGAGGCGGATCTTATAGGATCATCAAACGGAGAAGAACTGATCGTGCCAGGTATGTCTGAATGACTGATGGAAATGATTAACCGTGCTGATGCTTTTATTGCTTTGCCAGGTGGTTTGGGTACATTGGAAGAGATTTTTACAATGCTATCTTGGGCGAACTTGAACATACACCAGAAACCAATTAGATTGTTCAACGCAGATGGATTTTATGATTTTCTTTGTCTATTTCTTGATGATACCCGGAGAAATGGATTCGTGTCAAAACCTTTAAAAGAACTCCTCTTCACTGCCAGAACTGCCCAGGATTTAATTGACCAAATCTTAACCTATGAACCATAAATTGACCTTATCATTTCCAAGATAAAATGGTCTGATGATGATCGTGGTAAGAAGCGTCGAATAAATCTGGATCTCAACCTTTAATTTCCTTTCTAGATGTAGAATTTCAGCTAACCAGGTACTATATTCTAAACTCATCTTCTACTTTTTAAGACATTGGGGACAATGTCTCAATTAGATTTGGGGGTGGGGAATAGTTGTAGTTTGTATGTTGTTTTTATTTTTAGTGCAAAATTTTCTTCAAAAAAAAAAAAAAAATTTGAAAAATTTTACAAAAATCAAAAAAATATTTTTTGTTTTTGTGTTTTTAATTTGATTAATCGGGTGAAATTGGTGTAAGATAGTTGTGTAAGGAATTTCCATTCCTGAGACGTATCTCAACCTATTTCGGAACAAGTAATTTTTTATTTATTTCCTTTTGAATTATTTAATTTGGGAATTCTCCATAAAACTGATTAAAATGGATCTTCATATGCTCAGTTGACAAGTATTTTCAACATACATGGTAACATACAGACATGAGTAGTAATTGACAAGCTTGTAATATTCAGTGCTCTAGTTTAATTGGAAGAAGGATCCATAAAAAAATGATGGGATAAGAAAAAACGTCTGAGATCCGAGTTATTAAGTTCGTAGGGGTGTCTTAACACATGGTGCACTAAAGCCAACTGGTTTGGGAGTCACTGGCCTAAAGCTCGCTACATGGATGTAAGATATTGTATATAAATAAAAAAGAAAATCAGAAAAATATTCCATTGCTTAAAAAAGGTGTGAATTGTGATATAACTTTAGGACAAAAATATTACATTCTTTTCAACTACACTTGTGACTATTGTGGGTAAAAATGAGTTGATTAATATTTTGTTGGCTGTGTGTATGGAGAATGGTAAAAATGATTGGAGAATTTACTTATTCAGTAATTTAGAAAGAAATAAAACAACTCTAAACTTGGATAAGAAGTTTTACCTGATTAGTCACTAACTTCTGTATTCTCTTTTCTCTTGTCTTTTTGTTTTTGTGTGCATTAGTTTTACTATCTTCTTACTTTTATAAAATGTTTGAGGGTATCGTTGCTGTAAGCCCTCACGAGACTATTGTTAGGGATATGCCCTATACCCAACTTATGGATGGGCTATATGTATATGATTTGCAATATTTTCATTAATTAATAAAATGGAAATATTTATTATATGTTTCTTACATAAATTATATGAATCATCAAACACTATAATAAAGCCCTTGCAGTAATAAGATAATGGCTTCCACGCCTTATGAGAATCATTACTCTCAAACGTTCATAGTCATAGTTTTGTTAATAATTTGGGCATTCACAAAGCGGAGAGATTAGCATGATGATATGATCCGCCCTTAAGTGGGGTAGCCAATCTCATAGGCTACTAGCGAAGATCCATCCACTTGGTGTATCACATGGATGCATGAGTTGCTCGTGTCCATCAAACTGACCGCCGAAAGTTTTCACATGGAGTGTTTATCCCATGTGTTTGTGAGAACTTTCATGTATCGATTGTATGACTAGTCCTTAGACATGAGGTCCTTACAATCTTATGTGTGGAACAAATGACTTTGACATTCTCCTTCCCCGGTTCAAAAGATCCGGTCATAAGGGTATGATTGGGTCATTTGTTGAAACACATGAAGTTTGTAAAGATACATCAGAGAATCACCACTCTCTCGGATAATATTTTCTTATAAGAGTAGTATTCCAGTTCGCGGGTTGATATGTGTGATCAGTGCTTGAGACTGTGGCCGCAGCGAAAGAATCATGTAAGATTTTTGGGTTAGCACAATTCATGACACTATCAACATCATACCTTTGACTATATGGCTAGACATTTTCCATACCCTAGGTCAAACGGTGGGGATACAGTGAGGCGAGGGACCGTATCATATGTAAATCGCATACATAATGGGTATATATCTTTCATTCTCATTTGGGGGCCTTGGCATGTTGCTAGATGTCAACCTTGGTCATTGAAATCGAACGACCATCTGATCGGAGGATAATTTATGTTCGATTAAATTATCACGATTCATTTCATATCCAACTTGAGGGGAACCCAAAAGGTCACACACAACAAAGTCGAAATCAATGGTTAACAGTGCACAATACAAATTTAACAGCATATATGATTGCTGTAGGAATTGTTCATAAATGGTTCAATGTGTTTAATTATTGAACAAATCATTTATGAGGTTCCCAAGTGGCTTAGGGATTGGTGAATGACAATAAGGCACTTTTGGAATTGGAAAAATAATAAGAAAATAAATATAATCTGTATTTTTTTTGGTTTTGAATTCCAATTCGGCCCAACTCTTATTAGGGTTTTATAATCTCATTAAACCACTATATTAAGATCCAATGGCTAAGATTAATTAGCATTTATCCCACATCGGATTCTTAATTAATTTTGTTGTCTTTGGAGCACCTATATAAACCCAAAGAATTCTTTACAATTTTTACACCAAAACCTTTCATATATTGGGTTTATATAAGTGAGCAACTCTAAAGTTTAAGAGTAAGCCACTGATTTTAAGGATCCTTAAGTCTAATTGACTAGAGGAATCTCAAGTTAAAAGTTTTGAGGTATTTTCCTAGGCTAGCACCAAGGGCAAAACACCCGTGCACTCAAGGCGTAGTCTTGCCCTTGAGTTTTGGCTTTGGTGTGTGCACCTTTGGAGGCCACGCACTTGGTGGCTCATTGGAATGTGGAAGAGCTTGCTAAGTTTGAGAAAAGCTTGTAGATTGGAGGGAGGATTGGAGGAGTCTTCGGTTCAAGTAAGTATTTTTCTTTCTTTATTTTTAATTAGAGTTCTTATGATAGTTAGCATGTTTAAATTTATGTTCTTTGCATGTTTTATGAGTTTTTATGCTTAGAATATATAGTAACATGCCTAGGCTTGTAGAATAATCAAAACAAATAGGTATTGGGCAAAGGGAAAGCGGCATCATATTTTTTTTAATTTTCGGCTGTGCACTCGCAGCCGCTTCTCAACTGTGGTATCAGCGCGCCGTTATTGTTTTGATTATTTCTCTCTCATTTGAACTCGAAATTGGGTGTGTAAAAACTCGTTGGAAAGCTAACACCCTGAACGTACTCTTAGGCACAAGTTTTGCATGATTTGGTTAATATTTGAATTATGAAATTTCATTTAAAATTCACGCATCTGTAAAAAAACGTGAATAGTAATTTATTTGTTTAAAATAAAATGCAATATCATAATTAAATATTAATCAAAGTTATTTATGCCTAAAATAATTCAAACATATTAAAACTCATATGCTTGATGATTCTATGTATGATTAGAATCGGCATGATTATCTTAGGGTGCAAGCATCTAGAGACTTTCTAAGGAAATATAGAGTGTATTGCTTATCCCTTAGCTAAGTAATTATTCCGTGATGAACTTAAAGATTTATTACCTTTAAGGCTAATAAATATAAATAACTTGTTTATGATAAAAGATATTATAAAAGATACAAGTAGGGTGAGACCAAGGCGTTAATAAAACTTTCCAAACTAAAGTTAATTTAACCAAATGTATTACTAGAGTTAGATAATGATTTGGTGTCTTCCTTCACTCACTACCTTTTTATAACCAAAAGGAAAAGCTGTGAAGACATCTAGATAATCATTTACTCGAAGCTTACCTTAAAGCATATTTAAAGTGTTGGACTAATTTGAAGGATCTATTGTTTATTCCTGTCACAAGGCAATAAGAGCCTAAGAGGTAAGGGTATTTAAGAGAGTTCACTCCACCCTCCCTCTGGGAAATTTTCAATGGAGGAATCCATTTGACAGTTATTCACTTAAACTTGCTAAAATCCTCAATAATAATTTAAGTCTAAAATTTACCTCCCATTGTAAAGTATAGACCCAAAGGGCTTAAACCGTATTGGCAGGACTAGGCTTTACCAGACTGACCAATACCAATTTGTCCCTAAATCGTACTATTGACAATGGTTTGACTTTTCTGAGTCATAAGATGCAGCGACCCTTAGGCGTGGTCTTATAACTTAGTGGCAAATATTGGATGTCGACAATGACTAGCATAAGCTATGACATGTTTGATTGCCCAACCCAATGATCCAGGAATTATGATTTATATCATAAATTGGTTGGGAACATACCTAATTATCATATTTTATAATGACCGGCCCTAGTCGGAGTTGTGAAATGATGATAATGGGATCCTTGCCCACAATAAATCCATCATATTGGGGTTGACGTGATTTGCTTAAAATTTTAAAACAATTGAATGAGAGCAACTTCATAATATTAAAAGCCCATGTTATTATGAAACATTAATGAAAACATATTCCTAATTTTAACATTATCTCTTAACAGGTGGGTTAAAATATTTCAAAAACATTCAAATGGCAAACATAATATCACTTTATTCCATCAAGAATATAGTGGGAGTAGACTTGACCTTGATGAGGTATGAGAAGAACAAACTAACATAGAAGTAAACCCCAGGCCCCTCAAAAGGGCAGCGACGGAACAACCACAAGGTTATGAACTTAGAAGGTCTGGTAGGAAAGATATGAGCCTGAAAGATATGTTTCCATATTGATAAGGAACATGATCAGGTCATTGATAATGACGATCCCACGAGTTATGATGAAGCAAAGTGTGACATTGATTCAGTCAAGTGGCTTGAGGCCATGAAATCCGAAATAGACTCTATGTATCAGAATCAAGTCTGTGACTTGGTGGATGCAGCTGAATGGATAAAACCCATAGGCTGCAAGTGGATTTACAAGCGTAAAACTGATGCAGAAGGCAACATCCAAACCTATAAGGCTAGGTTGGTGATGAAAGGTTATAGAAAAATCCAAGGAATTGACTATGACAAAACCTTCTAGCCTGTTGCAATGATAAAGTCAATTCGAATTTTACTGGCACTAGCTGCACACTTTGATTATGAGATTTGGCATATGGATGTCAAAACAGCTTTCCTTAATGGGAACCTCATAGAGGAAGTCTATATGACACAACCTGAGGGGTTTGCATCTAAGGATGATCATAATAAAGTATGCAAGCTTAAACGATCCATTTATGGACTCAAGAAAGCCTCCAGAAGTTGGAATATATGTTATGATGAGACAATCAAAGAATTTGACTTCATCAAAAATGTAGACGAGCCTTGTGTTTACAGGAAAAGTAGTGGGAGTGCTGTTTTATTTCTTGTATTATATGTCGATGACATATTAATCATCGGGAATGATATTCCCATGATGCAAGCCACCAAGCAATGGTTATCTCAGAATTTCTCCATGAAAGAATTGGGAGAAGCAGCCTACATCCTCGGCATTAAGATCTACCGTAATAGATCTAAGAGGTTGTTAGGACTTTCTCAATCTACGTACATAGATAAAGTTTTGAAAAGAATCAAAATGGAAGATTCCAAAAGAGGTAATTTACCAACTTGTCATGGAATCAAATTATCTAAGGAGCAATGTCCACATACTCCTTCAGATAGAGAGCGTATGAGTAGGATCCCTTATGTTTCAGCAATAGGATCGATCATGTATGCCATGCTATGTACAAGACCTGATGTCTTTTATGATCTTAGCATAACGAGCAGGTATCAGACAAATCCTGGTGAGCAATACTGGGCAGCTGTCAAAACAATCCTCAAGTATCTAAGAAGAATTAAGGATGTGTTTTTGACATACTGAGATTCTTCTGAGATGAAAGTCATTGGTTACTGTGATGCGAGCTTTCAGACCGATAGGGATGACAGCAGATCGCAAACAGGATATCTTTTTACTTTGAATAGCGGAGCTGCCAGTTGGAAAAGCTCAAAACAATCAACTACAACAGACTCCACCACTGAAGCCGAGTATATTACAGCATCTAAGGTAGCTAAAGAAGCAATCTGGATAAAGAAGTTCATCAAGGAGCTGGAAGTGTTTCTCGCGATAAAGAATGGCGTCACGATGTACTGTGACAACACGGGCGCCATTGCTCAATCAAAGGAACCAAGGTCCCACCAGAAATCCAAGCATATACTCAGGCGATTTCATCTCATTAGAGAGATTGTTGAGAGAAAAGAAGTTATTATAGATAAAATACCCACAAAAGATAATCTTGCAGATTCTCTGACTAAAGGGATGACTCAACAAAAGCATGATAGGCACACCCGAGAGTATGGTGTCCAGATTCATACTAGTTGGCTATAGTGCAAATGGGAGATTGTTAGGGATATGCCCTATACCCAACTTGTGGATGGGCTATATGTACATGTATTTGCAATATTTTCATTAATTAATAAAATGACAAATCTTTATTATACGTGTCTTACATAAATTATATGAATCATCAAACACTGTAATAACGCCCTTGGAGACGCCTTCTGAGAATCATTACTCTCAAACGTTCCTAGTCATAGTTTTGTGAATAATCTAGGCGTTCATAAAGTGGAGAGACTAGCATAATGATATGATCCGCCCTTAAGTGGGGTAGCCGATCTCATAGGCTACTAGCAGAGATCCGTTCGCTTGGTGTATCACATGAATGCATGAGTTGCTCGTGTCTATCGAACTGACCGCCGAAAGTTTTCACATGGAGTGTTTATCCCATGTGTCTGTGAGAACTTTCATGTATCGATTGTATGACTAGTCATTAGACTTGAGGTCTTTACAATCTTATGTGTGGATCAAATGAATTTGACATTCTCCTTCCCCGGTTCAAAAGATCCGGTCATAAGGGTATGATTAGGTCATTTGTTGAAACACATGAAGTTTGTAAGATACAACAGAGAATCGCCATTCTCTCGGATAATATTTTCTTATAAGAGTAGTTTTCCAGTTCGCGGGTTGATATGTGTGATCAGTGCTTGAGACTGTTGCCGCAACGGAAGAATCATGTGAGATTCTTGGGTTAGCACGATTCATGACACTATCAACATCATATCCTTGACTATATGGGTAGACATTTTCCTTACCCTAGGTCAAACGGTGGGGATATAGTGAGGCGAGAGACCGTATCATATGTAAATCGCATACATAATGGGTATATATCTTTCCTTCTCATTTGGGGGCCTTGGCATGTTGCTAGATGTCAACCTTGGTCATTGAAATCGAACGACCATCTGATCGGAGGATAATTTATGTTCAATTAAATTATCACGATTCATTTCATGTCCAACATGAGGGGAACCCAAAAGGTCACGTACAACAAAGTCGAAATCAATGGTTAACAGTGCACAATACAATTTAATAGCATATATGATTGTTGTAGGAATTGTTCATAAATGGTTCAATGTGTTTAATTATTGAACAAATCATTTATGAGGTTCCAAAGTGGCTTAGGGATTGGTGAGTGACGATAGAGGCACTTTGGGAATTGGAAAAATGAATAAGAAAATAAATAAATAAATAAATAATCTGCGTTTTTTTTTAATTTTATTTATTTATTTTGAATTCCAATTCGGCCCAAACTCTTATTAGGGTTTTATAATCTCATTAAACCACTATATTAAGATCCAATGGCTAAGATTTAATTAGCATTTATCCCACATCGGATTCTTAATTAATTTTGTTGTCTTTGGAGCACCTATATAAACCCAAAGAATTCTTTACAAATTTTTACACCAAAACCTTTCATATCTTAGGTTTATATAAGTGAGCAACTCTAAAGTTTAAGAGTAAGCCACTAATTTTAAGGATCCTTAAGTCTAATTGACTAGAGGAATCTCAAGATAAAAGTTTTGAGATATTTGCTTAGGCTAGCACCAATGGTAAAATACCCGTGCACTCAAGGCGTAGTCTTGCCCTTGAGTTTTGGCTTTGGTGTGTGCACTTTTGGAGGCCACACACTTGGGTGGCTCTTTGGAACGTGGAAGAGCTTGCTGAGTTCGAGAAAAGCTTGTAGATTGGAGGGAGGACTGGAGGAGTCTTCGGTTCAAGTAAGTATTTTTCTTTCTTTATTTTTAATTAGAGTTCTTATGATAGTTAGCATGTTTAAATTTATGTTCTTTGCATGTTTTATGAGTTTTTATGCTTAGAATATATAGTAACATGCCTAGGCTTGTAGAATAATCAAAACAAATGGGTCTTGGGCAAAGGGATAACGGCATCATAATTTTTTTTTTAATTTTCCGTTGCGCACTCGCGGCCGCTTCCCAACAA
Organism: Zanthoxylum bungeanum; assembly: GCA_019454045.1. Taxonomy (NCBI): domain Eukaryota; kingdom Viridiplantae; phylum Streptophyta; class Magnoliopsida; order Sapindales; family Rutaceae; genus Zanthoxylum; species Zanthoxylum bungeanum. The sequence goes on from SKCR01040832.1 coordinate 157,814, forward strand.
CTATAACTCGTCCACTAAGGACACTTATGGGGTTTAAAGGCTAGTTGCATAAGCTAAATGCAACTGTGATCCCTACGAAAGTGGCTTAGTTTAATTTTATTTTAAAGTTATTTATGTTATTTTATCTTGCTGTTTTGTTCGAGGACTAGCAAAATGTTAGGTTTGGGGGTGTGATGAGTTTTATATGTATCACTATTTCCCACTCATTTGACATAATGTTTTGTATAGATTCTTGATTTTTGTGAATATTTTGATGTGTTTTGTATTATTTTGTAGATAAATAAAGTTTCAGGACTCTCTGAAGGTGATTCGGCGCCAAAACAGTGAAAAGGACAAAAAAGGACAAAATGGTTATTTGGCGCGTCGTGACGCGCAGCCTACGTCGCGACCGCTAATGTGCGCCGTACCTCTGCTAACGTGCACCGGGACACGGGGACCAATCAGAGGGATTTTGTTAAAATGCGCCGGATACTAACATGCGCCGAATCTGCTAACATACGCCTACCACGTGTCAATATCACAGCTGATCATGCTAACGTGCGCCATGCCACATGTCATCATCCTATGGTACCGACAATCACCATTGCCATGTGTCATCCACGTGTCAGCCATGTGGCATCCACATCAGTCACTTACCGAGTCAGCATGCCACGTGTCAGTCACGTCATCATCAACCAATCATCTCGTGACACGTGTCTCAATCACATGGTGCCGACAATCAACATCGCCACGTCATCACAATTATTGAGTTAATCATCCAAGATGCCACGTCAGCAGATAAGGGAATCAAATCAGCCAATCAGAGCGTGCCACGTAGGCGCGTCACGACGCAAGAACAAACTTGCGCGTCGCGACGCGCTCGCCATTTTTTGCCTATAAATTCAGCTCGAAATTTCAGTTTCAGATGTACCTTCCTCTCTGATAATAATAAGGTGATTGTATCTAGTTTGTTTTAATTTCAGTTTTGTAATTAATTTTATTTACTTTTTGTAATAGTAATTTACTTTCTTTACTCTTTCAGTTTTTACTATTCAGCAATGAGGAGGTAACTTCCCCCTGCTATGGTGAAAGGTAAAACTTTTATTACTGCTATTTAGATTAATCTCCCTTAATTATAATATATATAAACTATTTAAAATTTAACTTAACAAAGATACTGCTATATTAGTCAGTTGGTAATTAATTATAAACTGTTTTAACCTGACTAAGCATGGATACTGCCTGGTTGGTCGGTTGGTAATTACCGCCTATATATCTGGTTTATGGACAAATAATGATACCGCATTTATGGTCGGTCGGACTTAATTTGACTTAATCAGGTTACCTTCTATATGGCTGGTTGGTAATATCACACAAGTTAATATATTAGATTAAGGGAGATATCTAAAATAGTAGTGATAAAAGTGTATCCTCTAGCTTTAGAATTTTCTTTTATTGTATTTTTCTTTATTTATTTTCCACCATTTTACTTTATGTCTTTTATTTATAAGTTGTTATTAGTCCTAGTTATTGTTGGGAAGCGGCCGCGAGTGCGCAGCGGAAAATTAAAATTATTATGCCGTTTTCACTTTGCCCAAGACCCATTTATTTTGATTATTCTACAACTAGGCATGTTACTATATATTCTAAGCATAAAACTCATAAAACATTCAAAGAACATAAACCTAAACATGCTAACTATCATAAGAACACTAATTAAAATAAAGAAATAAAAAGACTTACTTGAACCGAAGACTCCTCCAGTCCTCCCTCTAATCTACAAGATTTTCTCGAACTCAGCAAGCTCTTCCACGTTCCAAAGAGCCACCCAAGTGTGTGGCCTCCAAAGATGCACACACCAAAGCCAAAACTCAACGGCAAGACTACGTATTGAGTGCACGGGTATTTTTCCCTTGGTGCTAACCTAGGAAAATACCTCAAAACTTTTAACTCGAAGTTCCTCTAGTCAATTAGACTTAAGGATCCTCAAAATCAGTGGCTTACTCTTAAACTTTAGAGTTGCTCACTTATATAAACCCAATATATGAAAGGTTTGGTGTAGCAAAATTGTGAAGAATTCTTTGGGTTTATATAGTGCTCCAAAGACAACAAAATTAATTAAGTATCTGATGTGGGATAAAAGCTAATTTAATCTTAGCCATTGGATCTTAATTTAGTGGTTTAATGAGATTATAAAACCATAATAAGAGTTTGGGCCGAATTGGAATTCAAAACAAATAACAAAAAAAATTACTATTCATGTTACTATTATGTGAATAGTAATTTTTTTATTTTTTTTATTTTTTTTTTTTTTATTCCAATTCCCAAAGTGCCTCTATCGTCATTCACCAATCCCTAAGCCACTATGGAACCTCATAAATGATATGTTCAATAATTAAACACATTGAACCATTTATGAATAATTCCTACAGCAATCATATATGCTGTTATATTTATACTGTGCACTGTTAACCATTGATTTCGACTTTGTTGTGTGTGACCTTTTGGGTTCCCCTCAAGTTGGACATGAAATGAATCGTGATAATTTAATCGAACATAAATTATCCTCCGATCAGATGGTCGTTCGATTTCAATGACCAAAGTTGACATCTAGCAACATGCCAAGGCCCCCAAATGAGAAGGAAAGATATATATACAATTCTATATGCGATTTACATATGAAACGGTCTCTCGCCTCACTGTATCCCCACCTATGACCTAGGGTATGTAAATTTTCTACCCATATGGTCAAAGGTATGATGTTGATAGTGTCATGAATCGTGCTAACCCAAGAATCTCACATGATTCTTCCGCTGTGGCCACAGTCTCAAGCACTGATCACACATATCAACTCGCGAACTAGAACACTACTCTTATAAGAAAATATTATCCGAGAGAGTGGCGATTCTCTGTTGTATCTTTACAAACTTCATGTGTTTCAACAAATGACCCAATCATACCCTTATGACCGGATCTTTTGAACTGGGGAAGGCGAATGTCAAAGTTATTTGATCCACACATAAGATTGTAAAGACCTCAAGTCTAAGGACTAGTCATATAATCGATACATGAAAGTTCTCACAGACACGTGGGATAAACACTCCATATGAAAACTTTCGGCGATCAGTTCGATGGACACGAGCAACTCATGCATCAATGTGATACACCAAGCGGACGGATCTCCGCTAGTAGCCTATGAGATCGGCTACCCCACTTAAGGGCAGATCATATCATCATTTTAGTCTCTCCACTTTGTGAACGCCCAGATTATTCACAAAACTATGACTAAGAAAATTTAAGAGTAATGATACTCATAAGGCGTGGAAGCCATCGTCTTATTACTCCAAGGGCTTTATTACAGTGTTGATGATTCATATAAGTTATGTAAGACACGTATAATAAAGATTTCCATTTTATTAATTAATGAAAATATTACAAATACATGTACATATAGCCCATCCACAAGTTAGGTATAGGGCATATCCCTAATAATCTCCCACTTGCACTATAGCAAACTATTATGAATCTGGACATCATACTCTCGGGTGTGCCTATCATGCTTTTTTTGAGTCAGCCCTTTAGTTAGAGAATCTGCATGATTATCTTCTGTGGGTATTTTCTCTATAATAACTTTTTCTCTCTCATAAATCTCCCATGAGATGAGATGAATCACCTGAGTAAATGCTTGGATTTCTGGTAGGACCTTGGTTCCTTTGATTGAGCAATGGCGCCCGTGTTGTCACAGTACATCGTGACACCATTCTTTATCACGGGAAGCACTTACAGCTCTGTGATGAACTTCTTTATCCAGACTGCTTCTTTAGCAGCCTCAGATGCTGCAATATACTCTGCTTCAGTAGTGGAGTCCACTGTAGTTGACTGCTTTGAGCTTTTCCAACTGACAGCACCGCTATTCAAAGTAAAAAGATATCCTTATTGCGATCTGCTGTCATCCCCATCGGTCTGAAAGCTCGCATCACATTAACCAATGACTTTCATCTCAGAACAATCTTCGTATGTCAAAAACACATCCTTAGTTCTTCTCATATACTTGAGGATTGTTTTGACAGCTGCCCAGTGTTGCTCACCAGGATTTGCCTGATACCTGCTCGTTATGTAAGAGCATAAGAGACATTAGGTCTTGTACATAGCATGGCATACATGATCGATCCTATTGTTGAAGCATAAGGGATCCTACTCATACGCTCTCTATCTGAAGGAGTATGTGGACATTGCTCATTTGATAATTTGATTCCATGACAAGTAGGTAAATTACCTCTTTTGGAATCTTCCATTTTGAATCTTTTCAAAACTTTATCTATGTACGTAGATTGAGAAAGTCCTAACAACCTTTTAGATCAATTACGGTAGATCTTAATGCCGAAGATGTAGGCTGCTTCTCCCAAATCTTTCATGGAGAAATTCTGAGATAACCATTGTTTAGTGGCTTGCATCATGGGAATATCATTCCCGATGATTAATATGTCTATCGACATATAATACAAGAAATACAACAGCACTCCCACTACTTTTCCTATAAACACAAGGCTCGTCTACATTTTTGATGAAGTCAAATTCTTTAATTGTCTCATCAAATCGTATATTCCAACTTCTGGAGGCTTGCTTGAGTCCATAAATGGATCGTTTAATCTTGCATACTTTATTATGATCATCCTTAGATGCAAACCCCTCAGGTTGTGTCATATAGACTTCCTCTACGAGGTTCCCATTAAGGAAAGTTATTTTGACATCCATCTGCCAAATCTCATAATCAAAGTGTGCAGCTAGTGCCAGTAAAATTCGAATGGACTTTATAAATGCAACAGGCGAGAAGGTTTCGTCATAGTCAATTCCTTGGATTTGTCTATAACCTTTCGCCACCAACCTAGCCTTATAGGTTTGGATGTTGCCTTCTGTATCAGTTTTACGCTTGTAAATCCACTTGCAGCCTATGGGTTTTATCCCTTCAGGTGTATCTACCAAGTCCCAGACTTGATTATGATACATAGAGTCTATTTCAGATTTCATGGCCTCAAGCCACTTGACTGAATCAATGTCACGCATTGCTTCGTCATAACTGGTGGGATCGTCATTATCAATGACATGATCATGTTCCTCATCAATATGGAAACCATATCTTTCAGGCTCATGTCTTTCCCTACCAGTCCTTCTGAGTTCATAACCTTGTGGCTGTTCCATCGCTGCCCTTTTGAGGCGCCTAGGGGTTTAGTTTTATGTTAGTTTGTTCTTCTCGTACCTCTTTGAGGTCAAGTCTACTCCCACTATATTTCTTGAGAAGGAATTCATTCTCTAGAAATTTAGCATTTTGTGAGACAAATGTTCTTTGGTCATTTGGGACGTAGAACACGTATGCTCTTGAGTTCAAGGTATATCCTACAAACTTACATTTAACTGCCATATCATCCAATTTGTTATTTTGTGTGAGCTTGACATATGCGTCACATCCTCTGATAGGTTTGTTTCTAGGTCCCAAGATCAAACAAGCAATGAAATACATGTGTGAACACATCAACGGAGGTAGCGGAATACTCACATCGATCGGTTGAGACGAATCGGCAACAAACGAAGTTGATTTTTCCCTTGCAACAAAAACGCAACTGCAGTTCACTGCCCACAAAATCATATTTTTGAGTTGAGAAATGGAGCTCCAAGCTTCATCGAATGGTTCCCGGCTCATGGGTTAACTTCCCTACCACCTTCGCAAGTCTCTCAGAGTGCTAGCTCTTCTTGATTTTGCCACAAAATCAAGCACATTGCTTCCCAAACTCACGCCCAAAATGAAGAAACCAATGAGCATTTTTACTGCCCATTTGAGCGTGAATGATGATGGAGAAAGAGAGGAGGGAAAATGTGTATTGGTTGGTGAAACCTTTTCCAAAAAGGTTTATATATTTTTACCATAAAAAATATAAAGTATTTACCAAATAAAAAGCCAAATAATTAAATGGTAAATGCTCCCACCAACTTACACTATTTCAACCACACACATCAACTATTCATTTTACTTTAATAAAGTGATGTGTGTCTTTCAATCAATCAATCACATCAATCAATCACATCACTCAAAGTGACATTTGATTTGATGATTGATGTGACGAATGATTTGACGCTTGATGTGACTTGCGTTGCCGCACTCGAATTCGAAATACGAATGCGCTCGCAATCACACTCGGGCTCGGGTTCGCTAATTCCCAATTAGCGAGTTTTTCGTTGCGTCGTAATTAAATGATTACGCCTAGCGAATTCACTATTCACGTCGCTAACGAATTAATTCTAAATTAATTCGTTCGCCCGAATTAAAATCTAATTTTAATTCCGCGTCGAAATCTAATTTCGTTTAATATATCGAATATATTAATTTACCGATTAATTCCAAATTAATCATTCTCTCTCTTTTAGACGATATTTTATCCTAGATAAAATATCTCCGTAATTAATCCTAGATTAATTTTCTCTCTCATCAAATTAATCCCAGATTAATAAATGTGCGAGTCATGCATCATCGGTGGATCACTGGGAAGCGACCCATGAGATCCCCGGATATGTTGGCAGTAAATACGGTCGTCGGAGTATCCGAATCACGTACGTACCAAGTACTACGTTCTACCGATTTACGAGACAAGGTTGGCTTCTAGCAAAGCACCAAGTCTACCCAATTCTCCGGTCATATTCATCTAAGAATATTTAAGATCTATATCAAGCGTAGTATACCAAGTATTATGTATATCGGCCCAGTATCGGATAGTCATGTGCTAGGGCTGGGGCTGGATAAGTGTCTGCCCCGTCCGAAGCACATATCGGATGTCTGGTAACTAGTCTCTATAATCGAATATACATGACCTTGTCATGATATCCCGATGGCCGGCCAGCACTTAAGAGCACTAATTCCGTATCCTGCGTGACATCATCTCCACTATGACTGGAGTGATACTTCCGTCTTGACATCACACCCAATACTCTATGATTCTCAATATACCCAGCATTGGCGTACACAGAACCGGTTAGAGTCCTAGACGACCTCAACTAAAGTATATTGATTGTCGTAAGCATTAGCGGTGCAAGTCTCAGGTTAAGACCATACACACCTACCCTGATGTCGGACTCCCATAGACACATAGTCATAATACCAATGGGATTCCGAAGGGTCTATCCAGAGCGAAGCTGTTTCCCGTACCATCGGTGAAACACAACCTCCTATCGCACTTGCATGAGCATCCAATACCCAAATATATGAGAACTATGTTTTTGTGCCCTCACAACGCGCACAAGTGCAATACTAGCCTATTCCGCATTATCGATGTCCAGTCTCGATAATACTACGACTAGGGATATTTAATGATTAATCCTTCGTGGACTGATACTGTCTCATATCATCTCAATCCAGGAACTAATCATATGGACCTCTCTTCATTTATATATCTAAGGTGATCTAATCACAAATGATGAGAGTGCAATTTCCTTGTCACATAGTTAATTTGTACAACAACACTATGATCTGTACAAATAGTGACGCTATGGGTCATATTATCCAACATCCTCAAACTCTTAGATAACTAAGACTAGGATGTTTCCCAGACCATAACTCATCTGGTGTTTGACTAACAGTCTTGGACGGAACTTGGTTTAGTAGTAGTGTTGCAGTTTCTAAAGCAAGACCCTAAAATGAAAGAGGTAGATCCGTGTCTAGTACACATACCCATATCGCGAGTGATCATCGATAAAGGTAATGAAGTAGGAGAATCCAACTCTAGCGGTGACTGAAATTGGTCCGCATACATTAGAGTGTATGAGTTCTAATGTCTCCGATGCACGTTGTCCTTTACCTTTGAAGGGTAATTTGGTCATTTTACCAAGTAAACAAGACTCACAAGTTCCATAAGGTTTATGTTTGATGGGTTTGAAATACCCATCCCTATGTAGCTTAGTTAATCTTGTTTCATTGATATGACATAAGTGACTGTGCCATATAAGTGATTCATTGAGATTATTCGAGTTAACATTATATATATTAGAGGTTGAACATTATTTGTTAGTTTGTAAGACATATATACCATTATTCAAAATACCAACTCCATATTTTATTTCATTGAAATAAATAGAACATTCATTACAACTTATTAGGCATGAAAATCTTTTATTACATAAAGAAGAAATTGAAATGATGTTCTTTACTAGAGAAGGTACATAAACACAATCTTCTAAGTCTAAAACTAAACCATTCGGCAAAACTAATAAATAAGTCCCCACGCACAATGCAGCCAGTTTTGCTCCATTACCAATGCGTAAGTCAACCTCCCCATGACGATGTCTCCTACTGTTTCTCAGGCCCTGCACATTGTTACACAAGTGAGTCCCACAACCGGTGTCAAGCACCCAAGTATAAGGTTCAGAGTTTTGAGAATATAGTTCATTCATATACAACATACCTGAAGCATTGGGCTTTTTGGCCTCTTGGGCTTCCCTAGCTTCCTTGGCTTTCAAGAATCTGCAGTCTTTCTTCCAATGACCATTGTTTCCACAAAAGAAACATTTCCCTTTCCCTTTTTCTTCTCCACCTTACCATTGGGCTTTAGGTGATCTGGAGCTTTGGCCCTGCCCTTATTTTTCTTTGGGCCTCGTGGCTTCAGGTCCGTACCCGTAAGCATGATGGAGGTTTTAAGCTCCGGTTTCAAGTCATTCTTTGCTTGCTTTATCAGATTGTGTAATTCTGCTAAAGTAACTTCTTTATTAGACAGATGAAACTGCATAATAAAGTTAGAGAATTCTTTTGGTAAGGACTGAAGAATTAGATCGTGACCTATCTCATAATCCATGAAGAACCCGAGGTTGGCCAATTTTTCAATGTGGCCAATCATCTTAAGCACATGTCCACTAACAGATCCTTTTTTATACCTTGTTTGGAATAAGGCACATGACACTTGGAATCTCACGGTATGAACGGAAGTTGCATACAACTCCTTCAAGTGAAAGATGTTGGTTTGAGCATCCATATCTTCGTGAGCTTTCTGAAGTTCGTCCGACATAGAGCCAAGCATTATGCAAACTGCTTGCTCATCATCATCGACGTGTTTCTTCCAAGCATCAAATGTATCTTGGTCAACATCTTCTGCGGGTTCAGGGGGAAATGGTCTTTCAAGAACATAGAAAATCTTTTCTTGTCATAAGACAATCTTAAGGTTTCTAAACCAGTCATTGTAGTTGTCCCCTTTGAGCTTATACTCATCAATGATGGAATGAAGTGATACTCTGTTTTCCATTTGAATGTTTGTGAAATATTTTAACCCACATGTTAAGAGAGAATGTTAAAATTAGGAATATGTTTTCATTAATGTTTCATAATAACATGGGCTTTTAATATTATGAAGTTATTATCACTCAATTGTTTTAAAATTTTAAGCAAATCGCATCAACCCCAATATGATGGATTTCTTGTGGGCAAGGATCTCATTATCATCATTTCATAACTCCGACTAGGGCTGGTTGTTATAAAATACGATAATTAGGTAGGTTCCCAACATATTTATGATATAAATCATAATTCCTTGATCATTGGGTTGGGCAATCAAACATGCCATAGCTTATGCTAGTCCTTGTGAACACTCAATCTTTGCCACTAAGTTATAAGACCAAGCCTAAGGGTCGCTGCGTCTTATGACTCAGAAAAGTCAAACCATTGTCAATAGTATGATTTAGGGACAAATTGGTATTTGTCAGTTTGGTAAAGCCTAGTCCTGCCAATATGGTTTAAGCCATTTGGGTCTATACTTTATAATGGGAGGCAAATTTTAGACTTAAATTATTATTGAGGATTTTAGCAAGTTTAAGTGAATAACTGTCAAATGGATTCCTCCATTGAAAATTCCCCAGAGGGAGGGTGGAGCGAACTCTCTTAAATACCCTTACCTCTTACACTCTTATTGCCTTGGTGACAGGAATAAATAATAGATCCTCCAAATTAATCCAACACTTTAAATATGCTTTAAGGTAAGCTTTGAGTAAATGATTATCTAGATGTCTTCACAACTTTTCCTTTTGGCTATAAAAAGGTAGTGAGTGAAGGAAGACACCAAATCATTATCTAACTATAGTAATACCTTTGGTTAAATTAACTTTAGTTTGGAAAGTTTTATTAACCCCTTGGTCCCAACCCACTTGTATCTTTTATAATGTCTTTTATTATAAACAAGTGATTTATATTTATTAGCCTTAAAGGTAATAAATCTCTAAGTTCATCACAGAATAATTACTTAGCTAATGGATAAGCAATACACTATCTATTTCTTAGAAAGTCTCTAGATGCTTGCACCCTAAAATAATCATGCCAATTCTAATCATACATAGAATCATCAAGCATATGAGTTTTAATATGTTGGAATTATTTTACGCATTAAATAACTTTGATCAATATTTAATTATGATATTGCATTTTATTTTATTCAAATAAATTTACTATTCACGTTTTTCTACAGACGCATGAACTTTAAATGCAATTTCACAATTCAAATCTTAACCAATCATGCAAAACTTGTGCCTAAAATTAAGTTCAGGGTGTTATATTTCCAAAGAGCTTTTAATCACCCAATTTTGAGTTCAAATGAGAGAGAACTAATCAAAACAAAAACGGCGCTCTGATACCACTGTTGGGAAGCGGCCGCGAGTGCGTACCGGAAAATTAAAATTATTATGCCGTTTTCCCTTTGCCCAAGACCCATTTGTTTTTATTATTCTACAAGCCTAGGCATGTTACTATATATTCTAAGTATAAAACTCATAAAACATGGAAAGAACATAAACCTAAACATGTTAACTATCATAAGAACTCTAATTAAAATAAAGAAAGAAAAAGACTTACTTGAACCGAAGACTCCTCCAGTCCTCCCTCCAATCTACAAGCTTTTCTCAAACTCAGCAAGCTCTTCCACGTTCCAAAGAGCCACCCAAGTGTGTGGCCTCCAAAGATGCACACACCAAAGCCAAAACTCAAGGGCAAGACTACGCCTTGAGTGCACGGGTATTTTTCCCTTGGTGCTAGCCTAGGTAAATACCTCAAAACTTTTAACTCGAAGTTCCTCTAGTCAATTAGACTTAAGGATCCTCAAAATCAGTGGCTTACTCTTAAAATTTAGAGTTGCTCACTTATATAAACCCAATATATGAAAGGTTTGGTGTAGCAAAATTGTGAAGAATTCTTTGGGTTTATATAGTGCTCCAAAGACGACAAAATTAATTAGGAATCCGATGTGGGATAAAAGCTAATTTAATCTTAGCCATTGGATCTTAATTTAGTGGTTTAATGAGATTATAAAACCATAATAAGAGTTTGGGCCGAATTGGAATTCAAAACAAATAACAAAAAAAAATTACTATTCATATTACTATTCACATTATTAGTATTTTTTTTTATTCCAATTCCCAAAGTGCCCTTATCGTCATTCACCAATCCCTAAGCCACTATGGAACCACATAAATGATATGTTCAATAATTAAACACATTGAACCATTTATGAACAATTCCTACAGCAATCATATATGTTGTTATATTCTTATTGTGCACTGTTAACCATTGATATCGACTTTGTTGTGTGTGACCTTTTGGGTTCCCCTCAAGTTGGACATGAAATGAATCGTGATAATTTAATTGAACATAAATTATCCTCCGATCAGATGGTCGTTCGATTTCAATGACCAAGGTTGACATCTAGCAACATGTCAAGGCCCCCAAATGAGAAGGAAAGATATATATACCCATTTTGTAAGTGATTTACATATGATACGGTCTCTCGCCTCACTGTATCCTCACCTATTGACCTAGGGTACGGAAATTGTCTACCCATATGGTAAAAGGTATGATGTTGATAGTGTCATGAATCATGCTAACCCAAGAATCTCACATGATTCTTCTGCTGTGACCACAGTCTTAAGCACTGATCACACATATCAACCCGCGAACTGGAATACTACTCTTATAAGAAAATATTATCCGAGAGAGTGGCGATTCTCTGTTGTATCTTTACAAACTTCATGTGTTTCAAAAAATGACCCAATCATACCCTTATGACCGGATCTTTTGAACTGAGGAAGGATAATGTCAAAGTTATTTGATCCACACATAAGATTGTGAAGACCTCAAGTCTAAGGACTAGTCATATAATCGATACATGAAAGTTCTCACATACACATGGGATAAACACTCCATATGAAAACTTTCGGCGGTCAGTTCAATGGACACGAGCAACTCATGCATCCATGTGATACACCAAGCGAATGGATCTCCACTAGTAGCCTATGAGATCGGCTACCCTACATAAGGGCGGATCATATCATCATGCTAGTCTCTCCGCTTTGTGAACGCCCATATTATTCACAAAACTATGACTATTAACATTTAAGAGTAATGATTCTCATAAGGCGTGGAAGCCGTCGTCTTATTACTCCAAGGGCTTTATTAAAGTGTTGATGATTCATATAAGTTATGTAAGACACGTATAATAAAGATTGTCATTTTATTAATTAATGAAAATATTACAAATACATGTACATAAAGCCCATCCACAAGTTGGGTATAGGGCAAATCCCTAACACTTATGTGTCGTAACTAAGTTAGTTATCTGGGGTTGTGATGAATTCCAATATCACCGGTTAATAAAGGGTTATTTTACGGTTTGGGTAATATAAAGGTTTATTTATTGAGCCTTAGTCTTAATGCTTCTTGTTAACTGGCGATTAATAAGATTGAACTGGTAAACTTAAAATGAAATTGGAAAATGGATTTTAGGTTTAAGACCCTAGACTTAATAACCCACGATCTTCCTTGAGGATAGATAACCCATTAATAGATTTCCTTACAGGATAGGAATATACCTGTTAGGCGGGGGTAACCATAATTGGAACTTAATCTTAATGAATTCAGGTAGCTTGGTTGACATAGGAATATGATTAATTGGGTTACATTGGATATTTTTATTTGACCATCGGAAGAGGCTTTTACATATTTTTGTTCCAGGTTAATAAACCAATATATTGCACAAACGTGAAATAACAACTTCATCTTTTAAAAAAATATTGGAAGAATTCACAACCCTAGATAGTTTTATAAATTTGAATTTTCCTCAACCTACTTTCGCACCATTTTCATTTACTTGTTTTAATTTTAAAGTCACCATCCAATCAAAACAATCAATCGGTTTGGTACTCGTAATTATTTGCCTTTATAAATTAATAGTTTAGGTATTAAGTCCTCGTGGGATCGATACTTCTTATACTACTTGAACGATACATGCACTTGCGTTATACGCATGTGATTTCGCACCGGTCACACATCATAATACATCACATATATGAAAATCCTCAAATTTGGAAAGGGTTAAGAACCCTAATTTTACAATTTCTTCAAATTGTAAATATTACCAAATCAATTAAATCAAACACTTTAATTCAAACTTTACTACACCAAACAAGTCTCACCATCTTGAAATAACTCAAGAACAATTCTAGGTCATAAATGAGTGGTTTAACAACTCTAGAATGGCAACATGATTATCAAATAATCAAAAGTAAGCCATTGAAACCATTTCAAGCTTACTTTATAACCATACATGCATACATCTTTCAAACAAGTTCACAACCAATTAAAACACAATCTATAAGTGTAGAGACAACATCCTAGCAACAATGTTGAAGCTAGGCATGTTAGAAACATTTTCTATGTTGGAAGATTTAAAGAAAAACTTACAAAGTCAAGAAATTTCCAAGCTTTTCTCTTTGTTCTTCAAACTTTTCTCTCAACTCTTTTGTATTTGTTTTTGGTAACTTATGAACCCTTAACCTAATGAAATGAAACAAAACAATATATACCTCCACCATAAAGGCCTTGGCCGAAATTGTGTAGTATAAATATCTAGATATTTAATTTTTGTTTCATTTAAAGTTTACTTTAATCAACTTGCAATTTGATCATTAAAACTTTAATGAAAATTCAACAAGTCAACAAAAGCAACTCAAGGCATCTCCTAAAATATTAAAACTTAAGATATTTATATTTTTAATTAATTTAATTATTTAACAATTAAATAATTAAATAATTATTTAAATACAAATATTTTAATTATATGTATTATATTTACATTAACTATCCAAATACATATATATTTATGATATATGTCAAATATCACAATTTGACATTTAATTAATGTGTATTTAATAAAATCTATCATTAAATACAAATACACAATAATTAGGAAATGACAATTAGGTCCATTCGCATGTATTTTTCGTTTAACCTTTAAACGACTTATAAATAATCATTATTATTCATAAAAATTACCCTAGTGCTCTACGAGTATATTTCACTAGTGAGACTCTTTAGATTCAGGCATATCCGTCATGAAATCCAATTTCGTGTCCATAATTTACCCACCCATAAATTATGACGACCACGGATAAACTCACTGAATCATACAGGTCGAGGTCATTGCATACGTATAATCCCTCCGTCATAGGTATCCTAATTATCCCAGAGATATAGATATATACGTCAAATCTCTATAGGTATAATCTCGTCGACGTATATATTAGCAATCTCTAAATAACATTCGGAACTCACTTCTGAAGTATACTATGGCCATTGATTTAACAGATTGCTAATCATATTTGGACTACCTATGCTCTGTACACAGAATTGACAGATCATATCTTGACACACAGAGGATATCCTGAGGATCAGTCCATACCCAACGAACAGGCGGTGGTCTGATCTAAACATATCGGTGACGTGACTATCATCTAATTATGGAGGATGTCTCATACATCCACAGTGGTATCTCAAGTCGAAAGACCACTATGCTACTCAATCTGAGAAGATTCTTATTGACGTTGGTGTACCATCCATTAAGAATCTTTAGTGAGTCATTCAATGTTTATCCACTGTAAACACCTACACGTCTATACGAGTCTCCCAAGACTCGTGGTTCATTGGGATAAACCATCGGACCAAGTCTCGATATACGACATGTACTGGTCTCAACGGATTTAACTAACCGACCCGTGTTAGTAAATCTTGACCATGAACTTTATTTGATAATATATTTCTAGTAGTGACACTTCCTAATGTCAATTACAAACTACTTTGTAACTGTGCACTACATTATATACTATCGGGTCTTTGTCTAATATATACATATCACTAAATCAGATTTAGTTTCAATCTAATAGTAATTAGATCGAATACGTATATAAAAACAAGAGGTGCAACCACTAAGAAAGTAATATTATGGAAAAAAAAAGGATTGTTCGTATTCATGAATCAGACATAAATACGGTCCGGATTGGCACTCTGAGCACCAACCCCAACAAAAAGTATGTTTTGAAAACTTGGTATTTGATTTTTACCACAAAATTGTTTTGAAAAGAAAAAGGAAGGGAAAGAAAAATGAAAGAAAGAAAGTTTTCAGATGTTTTGATTTTGATTATAAAAGAATAAAGAAAATATTTTCGCCTCGTTGCTTTATTAACATTTTCATGTTTTTAGATTTATCGATATGTTTCCGTCTCGGTGCTCGAAAATAATTTTGATATTTTTAAACTGTAAAACTTATTTCAGTCGAGACGCTCGAAAATCTGTTTCTGCCACGGTTCTTGATGATTTATGTTTTGACCCTCCATGGTGCTCGTATATGTTTCGTTCCGGATTGGCCCTCAGGGCATTCGTTATGGGTCCAAACCATCGGAAAATGGCCGGCCCACTACCTTGTCGACATGGTCCGTACACTGTCCGGTCTATGCACGCGACTGAGTAGTGGACGATCGATATGTATTTTGAAAACTTTTCATCAAAGATTTTATTTTTGATTTACACATATTTATGTTTTGGGGGGGGAAATGATTTCAATGGAATTACATTTTGATTTTATATATTTCGGCATTATTTTTTATATGATATGATATGATATAATATGTTTCCGTCATGGTGCTTGATGATTTTATATTTTTGACCCTCCGTGATGCTCGTATAGGGGCTTGCCCAACTGCAGTGGGTCGACCCGACCCTCTGTCGACAGGGGATCATTTCGTTCATTGTCTGATCTATGCACGTGATTCGGGCATTGGGTGCTCGTTTATGTTTCGTCCAGTGACTTATGCTGGATGCTCTATATGGTTTTATGATAATGGATTTTGAAACTGATTTTGTTTACAGTAAAAGAGTTTTTCAAATGTATTTTCGAAATGGTTTTTTTGAAAGAGATCGTTTTACGTTTTCTATTTTAAATAATGACAAAGGTTGACAGATTTTAGACTATCAACATCATAAGAGCATGAAATATTATTTGTCACTTCCGGCTGTGACAATGGATGTATTGGTTGATATAAAATATTATGTTCGTCATAAGAATACGTATGTAAGTTTATAGTTGGACATGGATCATATGGGTATAGTGATGGTTATATGTGTTATGTGGTCAGCCACACAAAGTTGTATGTGTGATGAGATATGTATGAATGTAAACTTTGATGTTGATGTCGTTTACATATATGATATAGAATGACATGATGTGAAATGAATGAGTTCTGTTTGGTATTGTGGATGAAATATATAGTATGAAATTCGTACTAAGTTTCTGTTTTGATATTGTATTGCGTGTAAAGGATGTGTTTTATATTCATCGTTTCGGGCGATGTATTCGATTGACTGTATAGAATCCGTGTTCGATTGACTGTATAGAATCCGAGTTCGACTTTCTTTAATCTGTTGATGGATGAGTGTGAAATGGTATGAGTTGTAATGATGTATGAAATACGTGGTTTTTGAAAAGATGTAAAGTGAAGTGAATTTCGAATAAGGATAATATGGTAATGTACGTATGATTGGTTCTGAATGATTAGATATAAGGACGGGGAAATTTCGAGGATGAAATTTTTATAAGGAGGGGAGAATATAATATCCCGAGTTTTCCGGAAAGTTATGGAAGGTTTTTGAATTTAAAGTTTAGGTTTTGGAACGGGATGGTATTCGAAAATAAGAGTTTATGTGTTGAAAAATAGATCAGAATGTTTTAAAATTAAGATTCATCGCATTGGAAAACGCGTGGTTTCAAGAACCACTTATGCGATTTCTGATTTTATCATTATACGCGTAAAAGTATCTTGTCTCGGCTATAAAGATTGCAAAAAAACTCTGATTGAGCTGATTTTTGAACCATCAGACTCTTTTTTCCGAGATGAACAACTTTCATGTTGAATACTTTTCGAAATTTGCATAAGAAGGGCTTCAAAAATATGAAATTTCCAGAAAGTTCTATGACATGGGGCCTGAATACAATTTCCGGGGGTCTGAATGTAAATTTCAAAAACTTCTTTATAAATACCCAGGATTTTGACGTAGTTTAGTCGAGAACTCTGTAAGTCGTGTTTTTGACGGCATTTCGCCATTTGTTTTGACAAATGTGACTAGGACCTGGAGTGCTCGCGAAACCAGATAAGTAACACATGCAATGAGAACTTGAATTGGTAAATTCATAGGTTTATGGTGATGGGTTAATCATATCTCATGTCGGTAGCGTCCTACCTCTAGCGGGGTGTTACAGTAAATTACAATACATAACGTATATTCTAAGCTTAAGTTTTTAACTAAATTCATAAATGTAAAATATGTACTTGAACCTTTACATTGCATTAATGTTTATGTGTGTTATTATCCCTTGTGGTATATCAGATGGAAACCCAGACGTAAATTTCGTAGCCGAATCCGAATGGATGGTAGTGCGGTCTGTACTTGGGATACAAATCCACGTACCACTCTGGAAATACTCATATATGCATGATTAACCCCCATTTTTTTGTTTACTATTTATTTATTGACGCTTTTCTCACTTTTGATTGATTTTCATTACTGCATCTCGTACTTCTTAATTTAATATGCTTTTGGGATCGTGTTACTGTGATTATCATTTGCTTGGGTATGTTATTACATTTTTTATTCGCTTTTATGTATTAATTGTATTAAGACTTGGCTATACCATTGTGTGAACTCGTCCATTATACTAGCATAAGTAAAGGACCATTCCGAACCCAATGTTTTGAGGTATTCCCTTACGAGGGGTGAGTGCGGCCTTAAATCTTTTCCCATTTCACACTGGGTGGCGACTCCTTTATTCTTCGGTTTAGTCCCCCGCGGGCTACTCCGTACTCTTTACAAGCTGCGAGCCCAACAATGTCGTGGTCGCCGAGCATCATATGCATAACGGTAAACCCCGCTTCGCTCCTACACCAACCTTGACAAAATCTTCAAAGGGCACACATTGATAGATGAGCCATCATCCACCATCACACAAGATGTCTTCTTGCCTCTTACTTCCGCTTTTATGAATAGCGGCTTGTTGTGATTCCTCCATTTCATCGAGAGATCTTCTTCAGAGAATGTTATCATCTGCCTACCCTCTTTCTGTACCAACCGTACGAACATTGTCAGGTCTGCATCTTCAGGTACAATTATCTTACTTAGAGCTTCTACCATGGAACGCATGTGCTCT
Source organism: Zanthoxylum bungeanum (assembly GCA_019454045.1). Lineage (NCBI taxonomy): Eukaryota > Viridiplantae > Streptophyta > Magnoliopsida > Sapindales > Rutaceae > Zanthoxylum > Zanthoxylum bungeanum. Next base: position 176,338 of record SKCR01040832.1, read on the forward strand.
TGAGAGGCGCATAATAACTCACATATGCTCACTTGTGCCTGTGTCTTCTTCAATTGACGCAACACAGTATCCCCATCGGTGTTATCCATATTCTCCGTCACCTCTTGGCCTTCTTTTAGCATTTTTTTGCCTTTCTCTGTTACATCACTGTAAAAATATCCACTGCGAGTCATCCCTTTTACCTCATCTTTGTCACTGCTCAAGAAGTTTTCCCAGAAGTCTCTCCCCTGCTCTATTTCATCTTCACTGCTGTTATCCTGTATCCCCATGTAAGAAGCTTGGTGGTTGAGAGTTTGGAGGAAAAAGCCTTCGGACAGGCCGGAGTTGATCATGTAGGTGGGTGGTGGAACGGAGTGGTAGTTGGGTAGAGGGTTTCCGTGTGTGTTGGGTTGTTCTTTTTCCGGGTCGGATATCTTATGATGTCAGTGAGGTCTTGGATCTCATGCCTAAGGCGGGTGCAATTGTCAGTTTCGTGGTCTTTTTGCTGATGGAAGTGATAGTATAGGTTTAGCTCGAGGTGGCGTGGCACAAGGTTTGGAAGTGGTTTAGGTTCTAAGGGTTTTAGGAGTCCTTGCCTCTTCAGCTTTTCAAACACCTTTGACAAAGGTCTACCAAAATTAGAGAATCGTCTGTTTCTGATGGCGGCGACCTCAGCAGGAGCGAGCATGGTCCCTGAAGGTCCCCCAATGGTCTTTCTATTCTGGCCGTAAAACTTTCTGTTCTCGGCTTCCTCTTCCTTGATATCCATGACAGTTTCTCTTAACTGTCGAAAGTCGCTAATCATGGAGGTCATCCTTCTCAGCTTGTTACAAATGGAGGGCTTTGTAACATTAATGATCATCTTAATATAGTCATTCTTCAAGGGCCTCCAAGGGTCGTGTCTGCATCTTCAAGAGCTGGCTTCTCCAGCGATCTAAATAATCTTTGAAGGTCTATTCTAGCTTCTGTTTGGTGCTTCTAGGTCACATAGCTACAAGTCTATCTCCATGTCCGTGACATATTGGTTCAGGAAGGCCTTCACTAATGCCCTTCAGTCATCCCTGACCTTTCTCTCCAGGCCATGATACCATACTACGGGTGCCCCTTCCAGTGACATCTCGAACATCTTCTGCACCTGGCGCTTTGACAAACCCACAGAACTCATCACTGAAATATATTGTTGGAGATGGACCCTAGGATCTCTGTTTCCATTGAACTTGGCCATGTCAGGCTTTTTAAACTGGGGAGGCAGCTGTTCTTCAAAAATCATCGCATCGTAGTCTAATAGATTTTCATGTTTTCCTTTCATCTTGCGGGTAACTAACTCTACTTGTTCTCTGAGTTTCTGTAACTCTTCTTGAGGCCTGGTTATCCTTCTCGCGACATACTCAGCCATGTCATCATCAAAAACAGGGATTTCTTCGCTCACCCTATTCGGAGGCTCCTCACGCTTTCAATCCTCGTTGTTTTCTGTTCCCACTTTACGGGGTGCTTTCAGATTGGCCACAGCGTTGGTCAAAGCTTGTAGTTGTTCGCTAATTCTGGTGATGTTGGTTTCCAATTGATCCATGCGGGAACCTTCGCTGCCTGACACATCCATGCTTGCTAACCTCTTCTTGACAAGTCTTTCTTCTTCTCTAACCCAACGGATATCTATGATGGCTTTTAAAACAAGGGGTCAGCATGATGCTTGTATGCATGCGATGCATGTGGTTATAAAAACAACATATACCCTTCTGACCTTATTCCTCCCACACCCGTGGTAAGTCCATTTCTGCCATAGGTATGACTCATTTCATTCACTAATGTGGGGTACACAAAATCATTCTCTCATACGCTACAGGGGTGAACCTTGGCTACCTCAGTCCCTCTTCATCAGTAAAAGACAAAGACCACCCATCTGTAAGATTGACTAAGCCTATTATGGAGATCGTGTCATTGTCTAGAAATGATGGATTGGGCCCTTGGTAATCATAATTGTGGCGGAGACGGACTTGGAGATATCCAAAAGTATACAAATATGCCATAACAAGGCGTACCTTTCCTAGATGAAAGCCAGTGCGGATATCATACTCATGCATCTGGCATATTCGGATCATGTTTGGACCTTCTAAGCCCATCAAGGTTTTCATACAAGTTGGCCCATTATCATTTTAAAGCGTTCAATCAGATTATCACGAGGTGTAAACTTGTCCCAGTTGAAAAGGCCCAACAGGTTTACACTTTTACGATAAGGTGGCTAAATAACTTCAAAGGATATGGGGCCCAAACACAAGGTGGCCCATCGTTTCTTTGAAAACTTTTGGCCCAATCATTATAAGATACAAACTCGTCCCAGTTTAAGTGGCCCAACTAGTTCGTGTCCTATGGCGAGAAGCCCAAATGGATCCAAATGATAATGGGCCCAAACACAAGCATGTGGGTAGCTTCTATAGGACACATAAATATGGTTCGTATGTAAGCTTACATACAAACCATAGTTATGTGTCCTAGGGTACGTGCCAGCGAGTGATGGTTATTATCACATAACGATCTTCCACCTTGAGTGAAATTGACTTCACGATACATGACGCCATCGTGGGTAAGAAGGGTATGCAAAATATATGAGTTGGTTAACTTAGCCAAAGCCACAGACACTACAAGGCATTGTTTCGTGGCCGATTCTATATCCCAGTGGAGTCGCCATCTGTAGGAGCGAAGCGGGGTTTACTGCTATGCCTATGATATTTGGCGACCACGACACTGTTGGGCTCGCAGCCCGTAGAGAGTACGGATTAGCCCGCGGGGGACTAAATCGGAGAATAAATGAGTCGCCACCCAGTGTGAACTGGGAAATATTTAAGGCCGCACTCACCCCTCGCAAGGGAAGACCTCAAACCATTGGGTTCGAAATGATCCATTACTTATGCTAGTATAATGTACGAGTTCACACAATGGTATAGTCAAGTCTTAATGCAATTCATGCATAAAAGCGAATAACAAAAATGTAATAACATAACCAACCAAAATAGGTTTTCGCAACTTCCGCAACTTTTCAAATAGTGCCTCCATACGAGGCTCATCATCGGGCTCATGTAAAAAATGCAATGTCTACAATATGCCACATTGATCCACACAACAATAACCCATCATTCAAAATTCGAAGGAAAATATTCATATCACCACCAAGGCATAAAATCAAACTTACCTAAGCACAACATACATTCACCCCTTATTCATGTAGTCATTATGGATTTAGTTACATTTTAAATACTAATTCATACTTCATTATCATTAAATGTGCAATTAAATACCCTAGTAGGCATAACTTAATTAGAATGATTCAATTCAAATTTCCATTCCCTTTCCAATATTCGGCCAAGCCCGATTTTCTTTCCTTGGAAATATTACTCAAACAGTACAAACACATCCATCAACATATTATAGACATGACATAATTTCATGCCCAAATGAGTGAAAATCAAGCCCTTCCCCCATCCTTAACTCTCGGCCAATCCCTAAATTTTTCCAAGTTTGGAAAATTTCATAATTCCCACATTAATGCATGGTTTAATATTACATATGATGATTTCATCACATTAAAATCATGCAAGTCAAGCTTGTTTCCTTCTCCTTAATTTCGGCCATAGAAGGTCTATTGGGGTTTTAAAAATTGTCAAGCAAAATATTTTCTTCTTTAAGCTTTCAAAGGATGAAAACATAAACGGTGAGTGTTGAGGAGAGAGAGAAGATGAATAGTAGTGTTTATATAGTCAAGGGGTTTATTTTTATATTTAAAATAATAATATAAATCAATCACGTCATTTTCTAGACCTTTCACGAAATTACTATTCATCCGGCAAGGAAACGTAATTTTTGGCTTTGTTCTGGCCAAAATTCGAAAAAAATAATCAACATGAAAGTTGTAGATGATTGTCTAAGCTTTCCACTGGTATAAAATCATTGAAAACGGATGTCTGTAGCCCAAGTTATAGCCAAATTACTAAAATTTATATGTAAATCTATAAAATCTAACTATACTGTGAAACTAAAAAATGTTACCCAATGATCCTGAAATAATTCATATGAGTAATGTACATGTTCGTAATTTATAATTAAGTACTAGAATATGTCTCGTAAATGCATATGGAAATATGTAATTACGTCATAACAGCTGATGTGTTACACCCACTCACTATTTTAAAGTTTAAGGTTTCTAATTTAAAATATCTAATATTTTATTATACTAGCATCTACTTGTTTAGATTATGGGCAGTTAAAGGCATAATATAATTTATACTAGTGAAATATTAGTGATCTTTCAAATTTTAACGCTTAAAATTTTTTTCACAAATCATATTATTTTAAACTAAAATAACTGAATTAACTAATTTAATTAAGTATTCTTTAGTGGGCTATCCAATTTTAACACTTTTAAATTTTAGTTCACTATTTAGTTTAAAATTTAAAATTTGGGATTATGAAATTTAAAATAAAACTATTTAATTAAGTTATAAGCGACTTATGTTATTTTTCATCGGTATGTGGAATTATATCCCGAGTGCAGACCACATTAATGTCCATTCGGAATCGACTATGAAATTTACATCCGAGTTTCCATCCAATATACCAAAGAAAATAACCAATCTCCTATTTATCGTCCATTTCCGAATTTCCAAATTTTAAACTTTTAAAATAATTAAACACTTTAATTTTTTTTTAAGCATGTTTTTTATTCTTAATTTAATCTATTTAAATTTATAACTATTATGGCTAAATCAGTGAATATGCATCTTATGTCATGACATGTTATAATGCATGAGTGGTCACCCTAAGCTATATGAAATGTTATTCAAATAATTTGAAATAAAAACATACATACAACTTAAAATTAATGCATTGACTGGACTCTTATTTTTCCTACACTTATCTAATTAGCACATAAAATAACCAAGGCATTCCTTGGCTTTCAACTCTTGGGTCCATGGAATGACTTGCACAATTTTACCTTGTGAGAAGTAACTTTTGCAATAAATAGCTATGATGCTTTATGTAGTCATGTGCTCACTACGGACCATATTAGAACTTTGTTTCGTAAGACATGCTTTCATGTGGTCATTACCTCCACACGTCACCGTCGAACTCACCACACCTATGCTTACCATAGCTTCCCACAACCGCGATCCACATCTATACCCAACATTACTCAATTACCATTCAACTCCTTTTTTTTTGGTTCACCACAAAGGCACTAAATTTTACATACATGAAATTTTTCACAACAATTACAAAATTGGCCTTATCCCATAATCAAGTGCATTGAAAACTTTATATTGAACTATTTAATATATAGTCTTTAAATGTGATTTGAATTAATTATTAATCACATTAATAATTTATCATGATATAAAGTTATTCATCTGAGATCATAATTGGACTTTTTAATTATTTTATGACTTCATATAATGTATCGAGCTAGCACGATGACCAAATGGACCCACATTTCTGTGCTCCAATAACATCGGGATATTGATTAAAACTATTTAATCAAATATCCTGAATTATTAACTTCAAGTTATTCAACTAAAAATCTAAAGCTAAAATGTATCACCGCAAATATATTTTATACCGATCCACATCGGCGTCCATCGATATAATCAATTGGATTGTTCAATTAAATGCTCTAGAATAAATTGAATAAATAAGTTTATTCAAATTTAGTAAATAATAATTTTGAATTATTATTTATATTGATAAAAAATAAAAACTCTAAATCCTAATTATATTGGAAAACTCTCTTGTAAATTCTAATTTGATTAAGAAACCATTTTCCTAATTTGATTAGGAAACTACGTTAGTAATGTTGGTTTTCAGAGTTCATGCGCAGCGGAAAACATGTTCAGTAACAGGAAAAAAATTAATTTTTCATACATGAACAATCAAAACCGGATCTGTATTTTCTAGTATATTAATAATAAAATTATTTAGAACTCAAGTAAGAAATATACCTGTAGATCTGGATCTCTTTGTAAATCGATTCTTTGAACCACGATCTTCCTCATCTTATCTCCTCACCTCAAACGGCACGTGTGGGCGTGAAAACAAATGCGAAGAACACTCTAATTTTGGTGAAGGATTCATGTACTCAACACATGAGACGAATCCCTTTCTCTCGTTTGGTGTTGTTCTCTTTTTTTTTTTTTTGGTTTTTTTTATCAAAAGTGTCAACCAAAAATTGGAAAAAAAACAAAAACCAACTTTTTTAGCTCACGTTTTTATTCTATCTTTTAGCATATGGATTTTATTTTTGAATTGATTAACTTTGATCAAAATCAAATTCTTATAATCAAGCAAATCCATTAAGGATATTATTAATTTTAATTTTCAAAAAATCAAAAATAAAATCCTTTGATATTTATCTATAAATTATCAAAGATAATTCATTAAAAAACAATTTTTAAAATTTCAACTTTTGAAAATATTATCTCATTAAATTAAAATTTAATTAATCAAATTAAATAAATATTAATTTCATAATTAATAAATAGATACATTATCTATTAATAAATATATTAAGACAACATTTGTCATAATTTCCAAACATGAGCTTTATGGAATAATTAGAGTGTAAAATAATTCATAATTATTTTAAATAATTCTCAACTATTTTCTTCGTAATTATAATCGTTCGAACAGTGATAGAAGACGACGAGGGGACCGATGGACCTATAATTCTAAGCTCCAATAATTCTGTCGATTAATTATAAACTATTTTATTAATCAAACGAAATTATTAATTCTGGAGTAACTCCACTAAATACCCAGAATTGCACTCTTAGAATTATAGAATTAATTACTCAAAGTATTCGTCCATTGATATAGTCATTACCTATGCAATGATCCTCCATAACAGATTCGTAAAGGAGCTAGGTATAAAATATCAGTTAACCTCTCCAATTACATCTTTATCCTTGACTTCCATTAGTTCTCAAGTGAACAATTAATTCATAACTTTTATGAATTTGCGCGCTAATCGTTCAGGTCCTGAACTAACAAACAAGAGAATCTTATGAACGGATTTCATTATATCAGGTTAGCATTCCCAGCTATTCATTCAACTCATTCCCAAAATACAAGGTTTACGAAATGTAATAAATACAAAACCATACCGAGTAAATTAAAGAATAAATTAATATGATATAGGAGTCTGCTAAATACAATGAATTAAGATCATCACATATATGACCATCATTATGATAAAATTGATGTTATTTATTTAACGGAAATTATTAGAACTTTTCAATTTTATCTGGTCCTGTCCAATATAATCTTATTATATAAAAACACATTCATTTCTATGTCTCTACATAATATAGTCTGGATAGAACTATACCATTCATAATGGAATGAACTGTATTTATGACTTTGGATTTGAAGATTCCCAACTTCAAATCATAGTCATGGACAAATTTTGATTATTACTCTTTAAATTTTATCCATGCATATATGTATGTAACATTTTACATACACATATATGTTTAAATTAAAGCTACATAAATAATCACGGAATTTTCTTGAATTTTATAAAGCAAATCAAAATGCATACATGGAATAAAATAGAATCACAAATTTATTAATCAATCATGTTTCGAACATATTTGCTTGTCGGGCATACAAATCCCAACAAACTCCCACTTGCCCTAAAGCAAATGAGACATGTCTCTAATCCCATATATTTCCTCTCAATATGTTTTGATCTCTTATGGCTTCTTGGTTCTTTGGAATTAGCCACTGCACCACTATTATCACAATAAAGTGACAATGGCTTGTCCATATCTGGAACCACTTCCAGATCGGTAAAGAACTTTCGGAGCCAAACCGCTTCTTTGGCAGCTTCACAAGCAGCCACATATTCGGCTTCCATAGTTGAATCAGCAACACATGATTGTTTGATGCTTCTCCAAACGATAGCTCCCCCACCAAGAGTAAATACTGATCTAGATATCGACTTTCGATCATCTGTATCTGATTGAAAATCAGAATCAGTATATCCAATCGGAATCAAATCCTTGCCTGAATAAACAAGCATATAGTTCCTCGTTCTCCATAGATACTTGAGAATATGTTTAACTGCTACCCAATGATCTAATCCTGGATTTGACTGAAAACGACTAACTATTCCAACTGCATAGCATATATCAGGTCTTGTGCATAGCATAGCATACATCAAGCTCCCTACTGCCGACGCATATGGAATCCGTCTCATATCTTCTTCCTCTTGGGGTGTCGAAGGATACTTCCTTTTAGAAAGAACAACTCAATGACGGGAAGGTAAGTTACCTTTCTTGGAGTTTTGCATTGAATATCTAACAAGCATCTTGTCAATATACAATGCCTGAGACAGAGCTAGCAGCTTTTTCTTGCGATCTCTAATAAGACGGATCCCAAGAATGTAACTTGCTTCTCCCAAATCTTTCATTTGGAATTGTTCAGCCAGCCAAGCCTTTACGTCTGATAATAGTTCTACATTATTCCCAATAAGTAAATATCATCAACATAAAGTATTAGAAAGACCACTCGCTTGTCCTTGATGAATTTATAAACACAAGATTCATCAGGATTTTGGATAAAGCCATAAGATTTGATCGCCTCATCAAATCTCATGTTCCAAGATCTGGACGCTTGCTTAAGTCCATAGATAGACCTTTGCAACTTGCAAACCTTTTGCTTTTCGTCCTTGCTATAAAACCTTCTGGTTGCTCCATATAGATGGTCTCTTCAAGATAGCCATTCAAAAAGGCTGTCTTGACATCCATCTGCCAAATTTCATAATCATAATGAGCAGCAATGGAAAGCAAGATTCGAATGGACTTCAGCATGGCTACTGGTGAAAAAGTTTCCTCATAGTCAACTCCTTTTTGGGTATAACCCTTTGCCACTAGCCTTGCTTTAAATGTCTCTACATTACCGTCCACTCCCCTCTTTCTTTTATAGATCCATTTGCACCCTATAGGATTTACTCCTTCAGGTAGATCTACAAGCTCCCAGACTGAGTTGGAATACATGGATTCCATCTCAAGTTTCATAGCCTCAAGCCATTTCTCTTTGTCATGATCTTCCATTGCACATCTATATGTTAATGGGTCATCTCTTCCATCATCAGTGATAGCAACTTGTGCTTCACCATCTTGTCTATATCGAGAAGGTAGTCGTACTATTCTCCCACTACGACGAGGTGTAAGATGTTCTGACTCGAAGATGTGGTCTCCTCGCTTTGTGGAACAACAATCCTAGGTTGTTGACTGATCTCATCAGATTTTAATTCCTCCAAGACTATGCTTAAGGTTGAAGTGCTTTGAGGTTTGAAGATGCCATATAATTATTCTCAAGAAACGTGGCATTTGTCGACACAAACACCTTATTATCTCGAGGATTAAAAAACACACCTCCCTTGTGCCTTTTGCATATCCTACAAAGAAACAAACTTCAGAACGCATTTCCAACTTTGTTGTCTTACCCATTAGCACGTATGCTGGGCACCCCCATATACGAAAGTGACTCAAACTGGGTTTGTGGCCACTCCATAACTCTAAAGGTGTTCTAGGTACTGACTTAGATGGAACCACATTCAAAATGTAGGTTGCTGTTTGTATAGCATACCCCCAAAACGATTTTGGAAGTGAAGAATAACTCAACATGGAACGAATCATGTCGAGTAAAGTTCGATTCCTCCTCTCAGCTACACCTTTTGCTGAGGTGTACCAGGTGCAGTTAGTTGGGATAAAATCCCATACTCTAATAGGTGATCTTTGAATTCATTATCAAGGTATTCACCTCCTCGATCTGATCGAAGGCACTTGATTGATTTACCTAATTGTTTTTCCGTTTCGATTTGGAATTCTTTAAACTTTCCAAAAGTTTCAGACTTATGTCTCATTAGGTAAACATAACCATATCTAGAGTAATCATCAACAAAAGTAACGAAGTACTCATAGCCACCTCTTGCTTGTGTAGACATAGGTCCACAAACATCTGAATGTATAAGCTTCAGTGGTTCTTGGGCCCTATTGCCTTTTGCAGAGAAAGGCCTCTTTGTCATCTTACCTTCAAGACATGATTCACAGACTGGTAGAGTACCAACATTTAGTTCTCTTAAAGGACCATCCTTTACAAGCCTATTTATCCTGTCAAGATTTATATGACCAAGTCTTAGGTGCCATAGATATGTGTTATCAGTGTGAGAAATCTTTTGTTCTTTTTTTTTGGCAATGCAACTTTGAACATTTCAGCATTCAATAATGAATTAAAATTGGGTCTTATTACATAGAGCCCATTTTCAATAAAACCAGAACAAATATTCAAACCATTTCTTGAAATAACAACTGATTTATTATCAAAAGAAACTGAATAACATTGTTCATAAAGTCGAGAAACTGAAATGAGGTTTCTAGTAAACCCCGGTACGAAATAAACATTATTCAAAAATAAAAATTTATTGTTCTCAACATAAAGTTTTATTTGTCCAACTGCTGATGCTGAAACTAAAGCGCCATTCCCAACTCTCAAAGTAAAGTCCCCATCAGCAAGTCTTGTGTAAGAATCAAGCATCTGTAAGAAACAACAAATATGATTAGTCGCTCCTGAATCAATTATCCAGGGTGATAAATCATTTTCAACTAAACAAGATTCAGTAACAAGTAAATCTAATTTACCTTTCTTTTTCTGTTTCAGCTCTTCGAGATACTTCTTGCAGTTTCTCTTCCAATGCCCATCAATTCCACAATGGAAACATTTTCCTTTGGTTTTTTCTGGTTGGAGCCATTCTTATTTCCTTGACTGTTGTTTGGCTTGTTCTTTTTGCTGTTGTTCCCTTCTGTTTTCTCAGTTCCTGAACTCTTACCTTTATTCTTATTTCTCTTTCTCTTCTTTAGAGAAGAGTTAGAATGAGAAGGTTCAGCAACATTTGCTTCTCCTTTCTTCTCCACAGAAATAGACTCAAAAGTAGTGAGTTCGTTAAGTAATTCAGTCAAATTATAACTCAGCTTATTCATGAAGTAATTGCTTTTGAACTGAAGAAATTGTGGGCTAAGGCTTTCCAAAATCATGCCCACTTGTGTGCCTTCATCTATGGTAGCCCCATTGATTTCTGCCTCATGAATAGTACTAATCATCATTAGCACATGTTCACGAACAGGAGTTCCAGCTTTCATTTTGCAGTTCATGACTTTCTTGACTGCTTCATGTTTAGCTTGATCAGAGGGTTTGCCAAACATGCCTTGTAGAGACTCCATTATCTCATAAGCAGTCTCTGTCTTTTCGTGCTTTGTGTTAAGCACGTCAGACATGGCAGCAAGCAAATAACAACGAGCTTTGTCATTTGCTCGAATCCAATTTTCATAGGCATCTTTGATGGTTTTGTTGGCATTCACAGCTGGTTCTGGAGGACATTCCTCCATCAGGACAAACTTCAGGTTATCCAGCACAAGAATTATATTCATATTTTTCTTCCACTTAGCAAAGTTATCACCAGTTAATTTTTCAGTAGCAAGCAGTGATAGGATTGGATTTGACATATTTCTGAAATCATAAAAAAAATATTCTAAATTATTCCATGCATAAAATTCAAAATAAATTTGGCATAGTAATCATGATGCATGATGCATATGCAAAACACTAAAATATATATGCACTACTATAGCCTCGGAAAAATTAATAAGCATATTATGTTGCCTTAGGGTCGATCACAACACCTTATTAAAATAGAGACAATCTCAATTAATAAATTTTTTTCAAAATATCTCATATTTTCAAAATTTATTAATAACCGATTTTTGGTCTAAATATAATTAACACTTTTAACTATATTTATATGAGTGTAACCCACCGTTTTGGATCCTTAAAAATTAACTCATAATAACCACCTTAGGGTAAGTTAATTATGAAATACATTTTATAAATCCTATCCAAAGAAGTACAACCTTATATTAACCTAAGCAAACACTTCCTTAGGGAGGATGAAACTAAAGTCATCACGAAGCCCCACTTAGATTTCACGATGTTGCACTAACGGTGGAGACCAAGGATGTTTTGACAAACTACCCGCTCCCACTCATTATTTTAAGTTTAGTGATTTATATGTAAAACATCTAATGTTTTGAAAAATTAGCGGAAAAAGACCAAGAAATCAATATTAAAGGTCTTTAATTACCAAATAATTGTTTCATAATAAAATTACCGCTTTACTAATAAAACTTAAATTCATTATGAAACATCTAAGTTATTCATGATAAACAATTTATTATAAATACTTAGAACTGAATTTTGTGACATTACAAATTTTAACGATTTAAAATTAATTCACAAATTTATTTAATCGACTAATCGATAAAAATTCTAAAATAGTTTTTAATCAAATTATAAACTATTTACTATCATAAATAAATTTATGAAAATGCACATGTATGTATGGCATGTTATAATGCAAGAGTAGGCATTGTGCTAATTCTATATGTCATTTAAAATATGCATGAGAATAAACATTTTATAATTCACAAAAATAAATAAATTGGATATTAACCGGGTTGACAATTTGGGTATTTCTAAAATTACAAATAACCAAAAAAAATAAAATAAAATTACATTAATATCAAAATTGGAAAAAAAAAACATAATCCAATTCCCAAGTGACTTTCACCAAATATATATTTTTTTCTTTTCCCGCACAGTGGGCAGTCTCACTGCCGCACTGTGCGGCTGGCTGCTGCTCATGCAGTAGTCTGCACTGTGCAGCAGTCTCACTGCTTCACAGTGCAGAAAAAAAATACTGGAATATTAATTATATTTAAAAAATAATCGTCCGTCCGTCCATCGTCTCTTTGGCTTGATCTTCATCTCGAACAATTACAAAAATTTACAATTACAGGAAAAAAATACCATTTAATTTTGGGTTTACATATCCAATATATAAAAAAAAAATTAAAATCCTAACCCAAGGTCAACCATACAATTAACGATTAATATCCATACATTCACCATCACATGATAATTAATAAAAAAATGCATAGCCTACTCTTTTACATACATATTAAAATGATTTACAATAAATCATTCTTATTAATATAGTAGAATAAATACGACCGCTCATGATACCAATTGTTGGTTTTCAGAGTTCATGCGCAGCGGAAATCGTGTTTGGTAACAGGAAAAAAAAATTTAATTTTTCATACATGAACAATCAAAACCGGATCCATATTTTCTAGTATATTAATAATAAAATTATTTAGAACTCAAGTAAGAAATATACCTGTAGATCTGGATCTCTTTGTAAATCGATTCTTTGAACCACGATCTTCCTCGTCTTATCTCCTCACCTCAAACGGCACGTGTGGGCGTGAAAATAAATGCGAAGAACACTCTAATTTTGGTGAAGGATTCGTGTACTCAACACATGAGACGAATCCCCTTCTCTCGTTGGGGTTGTTCTTTGTTTTTTTTTTTGATCAAAGCGTCAACCAAAATGGAAAAAAAACAAAAACCAACTTTTTTAGCTCACGTTTTATTCTATCTTTTAGCATATGGATTTTGTTTTTGAATTGATTAACTTTGATCAAAATCAAATTCTTATATCAAGCAAATCCATTAAGGATATTATTAATTTTAATTTTCAAAAAATCAAAAATAAAATCATTGATATTTATCCTATAAATTATCAAAGATAAATCATTATTAAAAATAATTTTTAAAATTTTCAACTTTTGGAAATATTATCTCATTAAATTAAAATTTAATTAATCAAATTAATAAATATTAATTCATAATTTAATAAATAGATACATTATCTATTAATAAATATATTAAGACAACATTTGTCATAATTTCCAAACATGAGCTTTATGGAATAATTAGAGTGTAAAATAATTCATAATTATTTTAAATAATTCTCAACTATTTTTCTTCGTAATTATAATCGTTCGAACAGTTGTAGAAGACAACGAGGGGACCGATGAACCTATAATTCTAAGCTCCAATAATTCCGTCGATTAATTATAAACTTTTTTATTAATCAAACGAAATTATTAATTCTGGAGTAACTCCACAAAATAACCAGAATTGCACTCTTAGAATTATAGAATTAATTACTCAAAGTATTCGTCCATTGATATAGTCATTACCTATGCAATGATCCTCCATAACAGATTCGTAAAGGAGCTAGGTATAAAATATCCGTTAACCTCTCCAATTACATCTTTATCATTGACTTCCATTAGTTCTCAAGTGAACAATTAATTCATAACTTTTATGAATTTGCGCGCTAATCGTTCAGGTCCTGAACTAACAAACAAGAGAATCTTATGAACGGATTTCATTATATCAAGTTAGCATTCCCAGCTATTCATTCAACTCATTCCCAAAATACAAGGTTTACGAAATGTAATAAATACAAAACCATACCGAGTAAATTAAAGAATAAATTAATATGATATAGGAGTCTGCTAAATACAATGAATTAAGATCATCACATATATGACCATCATTATGATAAAATTGATGTTCTTTATTTAACGGAAATTATTAGAACTTTTCAATTTTATCTGGTTCTGTCCAATATAATCTTATTATATAAAACACATTCATTTCTATGTCTCTACATAATATAGTTTGGATAGAACTATACATTCATAATGGAATGAACTGTATTTATGACTTTGGATTTGAAGATTCCCAACTTCAAATCATAGTCATGGACAAATTTTGATTATTACTCTTTAAATTTTATCCATGCATATATGTATGTAACATTTTACATACACATATATGTTTAATTCAAAGCTACATAAATAATCATGGAATTTTCTTATAATTAATCAAATATACATATATAAAGAAGTCACAAAATTAATCATCATGGAATAAAATAGCAAATCACACAATTTATTAATCAATCATGTTTCGAACATATTTGCTGTCGGCATTTATACAAATCCCAACAAGTAAATCCTAATTGATTAGGAAATACTTTGTGAATTTAATTTGATTAGGAAAATATGAATCCTATAGATTAGGAGATAAATAAATAGTGTTTCTAATTAATTAGGAGACTATATTGCATGTTATAAGAATGCCGATGCAACTATCATTGTTGAGTTGTTATAGTACGGCTCAATGGGATTCCTAGGATTATAGTGTATGACAGAGATGTCAAGTTCCTTATTTACTTTTGGAAAGTTTTGTGGGGTAAATTAGGAACCAAACTTTTGTATTAAAGAACATGTCATCCTAGTCTGATGGACATATATAGAGGGTTAATAGGACTTCACTCAATTATTATATACTATTGTTACTAAGAATTTGAAGACTTGAGAGGTGTTTTTTCCTTTTATTGAGTTTGCTTATAATCAATGAATTCATTCTTATACATCTTATTCACTGTTTTGGGATTGTTTATGGTTTTTAGCCACTAACCTTATTAGATTTGTTACATTTATCTTTTGATGAGCGAGGTGGTTTAGATGGTAAATAAAAAACTGAGTTGGTGAAGTAGATTCATGAGAAAGTACAGGAGCATATACAAAAGAATGACCAGTATGTTTTTCATTCTAATTAATGAAGGAAACGTGTGGTATTTGAGCTTGGTGATTGGGTTTGGCTATACATGTGTAAGGAGAGATTTGCAGCACAGGGGAGATGATCATTTTCAAGTTTTGGAGAGGATTATTGACAATGCATACAAGTTGGATCTTCCACGTGAGTATTATATGTTTGCCATAGTTAATATTTCTGACTTATTTCCTTTTGATGCAAGTGTTGATTTGAGGACATATTCTTTCAAGGAGGGAGGGAATAATGTGATCCGAACAACACAAGAAGGATTTAAAGAGGGAGGAGATAAAGTCAGAAGGAGTGGTCCATTACATGTTCCGGTTGGGCTTACTTCAAGAAAGAGAATAACGAAGATTAATGAGGTAATGACAGGCCTAAGCCAAAACATGATGGGCGAATGTGATAAGCAGACTAGAGGAGCAGCATGCATCAAATATGGATTACAGACCTTGATCCACTACTCATGTGGATTATCACTAGAGGCTGAATACTTGAGTGGCTTTACTCAGACATGAAGAAAGAGCTTTGGGACGTCATTAACATAATAGCTTAAAGAAAACAAACATGATTGCTTATTTGTTGAGTCTTGGAGGTTTTAGGTATGATTCCTGCAAATCTTATTTTATAGAATGCATGCTAAGCCATAAAATCATGCCATATCAATGTGATCCCGGGCTTAGGAAATCAAAGAAATTTTTTATTATATTATATGTGAATTTAGATTTTTCATTATAAGCCCTCATTATCGGCTTCATTAATTTTAAAAATTTTATATTCTAGTGTAATCAATTTTTATTTTCTTCATATAGGAAAGCTAATAATGATGGAGTATGAATAATTTAAAAAAAAAAATAAAACAAAACAAAACAAAAAAAAAGAAAAAAAGAAAAAAAAAAGACCAGTCTTGGATGTTACCGTTTGACAAACTTACATTGTAAAGAAGCCCAACGAAGAAAGAATGAGGAGGGGTTAACAGTAACAGCCCAATGATATTTTAATATATAAAAAAAATGAAATGAAATCTGTTTCGTTGAAAGAGGGGGGGAATAAAAATGGAGCAGGAGAGAGAGAAGGAGAAGCAGAAGATGAAAGGAAGCGAGGAGAGATGGAGAGGCGCCATCGCGAATCTAACGGAGATGTCTTCAAATTTGGAATCTCTCCAAAAACTACTGCTCAAGAAAGCTGTCTTTGTCGATGAAGACACCTTCGCCAAAGCCTCTCTTAGCTCTGAACAATCTAGAACCATCAAAGTTTGTCTTTCTTCTCTATTTTCATTCAATTGCTGATCTTTGTTTTTCTTTATCAACTTCCACTGCTGTAAATCGGTCTGATCTGATCTTGCAATTCTTCATTCTATTATAGAAAAAATTTCTAATTTGAAATCTATTGTATGTTAATTTTGGTTGGTACTTTTGTCTTATCAGACCAGAAAAAGAAAAGACAAAATGTTGCTGGGTAGTGTTTAGATGTCTTGGAATTGGCACAATATCGTAATAATTCATCATCAGTTGTTTGATTTACAAACAGGTGAAGACGTTTCAGTCAATATTTGTTATTTGCTTCAGGTATCATATGGAAGAAAGAGAATCGTGTTCATTTGGACTATGCACTCTTCAAATGAACTATGAAACTCCCTAAATAGATTCATAGAATGATAAAATAGAAGAATTAATTACTGCCACAGAATGAACGTTGAATTAAGTCTATAGAGGATCCAAGCATAGTTGTCAAATTTCGACAAACATATTAAGTTATATTATTGGTATTTAAATTATTGTAATTGTTTTTGATATATTTTTATTGATTTCTCTTTGTTTTAGTTGACTAGATACTTTTTATTTATGCAATTTGCGCCTCACCTTCATCAAGCGCGTGCCTAGCCCTAGGACCATTTGTGCTTTAGTGCGCCTTTAATAACACTAATAGTCAACGACCACTGTTCTAAAAAACAGCCTAGGAGGCCACTTAGAAGAGGCCTAACCACTAGGTGGCGGCCACTTGGAAATACAGATCTATTGCAAACTGTGGCTCTGATTGGCATGTGGACGAATGGGATATGTTGGCCTGTCATTTCTGATCATGGTGGAGTAGCGCGTTCGTCGGAAAGGCAGCATCGTGAGAGCTGCATGCACCGGCAACAGCAGTCAGAGCTGCCTTCTACAATGGCCAGAATCTTCAAACCCTAACTCTGAATCTTGTCAAAATATCTTGTTGAATAGTATATTCTTTCCCTATAGTGTAGCTATGATTAAGGGAAGGGTTTTTTTTTTTTTTTTTTTTTAGTTTCTTTGTTTAGGGAGTTATTGATTGATAGCGTATTGATTGGTTATATATAGTTTCCTTGTTTAGGATAACTTGATTGATAGAATATTGATTGGTTGTACATAGTTTCCTTGTATAGGGAGATCTTAGTTGATAACATATTGATTGTAGCTTGTAATTAAGGAAATAGTTCTTTAATTATTTAATTGACTTCAATTTGTCAAGTGCTAACCTTAAATCGAAATCTTTTGAATAAAAAATAAAATCGCTTAGCGTCGCTTAGCTTGTTCGTCCAAGCGCCGCCTAGAAGGTCTAGGTGTTCCCCTACCGTACACCTAGTGCCTAGCATTTTTAGAACCATGTCAACGACAAGAGAAAATGATAGAACTGTATAGAATAGAGTATGTCAATGGGTTGTAGATAACGTAAACTATAATGAGGAAGACGGATAAATTGAAACCATTTCTTCTTTATGTCTTGAGAACAACAAGGTAGTAGTCACACTCATATTGAAAACAATATGTATGTTACCCGTTATGTCATTAAGTAGAGTGAATAGCCCTTGTCACATTTCTATGGTGCTGCAGAGAAGAAGGCAGATTGTTAGAAGTTCTTTCTAGCAGCAAGCTAATTTGTATTATATGGATCGTAAGATGTTCTTTATTTGCAAATTGTTTGCTAATTGGGTTATATGAGAGAATTGAGCATCTTGGACAATTGAATGAAATAAATTAACATATACTAGCAATGTTTGGAATGGTAGCATATATATCTTTGATTTGCTATTTAAATTTAGCAATTTGTATGTGGGAAGCATTGACGAGTTTTATATGTTGAATTCAATTTTTAAAAAGGATTGAAAATTAGTGAAAACAAGAAGATATTTTTGAGAGCTTTTACTTCTTGTTTTTGTTCACACATGTATGTACCTTTTGTTTTCTCATCTTTGAGAACATTAAAATGGTTTTTAGAATAGAAACCATATGTAAACCTTATCTTATAGTCTGAATTACCTTCCTAATATTTTTGCCTGCTAGCATGTGACGATACTTTCCATGAAGTACCAGGAGACTTATTTCTATCTATTTTGCATATAGGTTCTTGAACAAAGAGTAGAGACTCTAGAAAGAGAGCTAGATGCCGCCATAACAGCCGCTGCTCATTCTCGTTCGGAAAAACGACAAGCTGAGGCAGCACAAAAAGCTGCTGAATTACGTGCACAAGAGATCACAAAAGAGCTTGAAAATACGACAAGTAAGTGCATTCTGCATTCATGAGCGTTTTTTCATTTTGTAAAATAGAAATTAGTATAAAATTCTTTGAAAGAAACTGCACTAGGATTTTTACTTGTGTCACATGTTTGGATAACAAACATTGGAGAAATATGGTTTTAATTTCAATCAAATATATCAATGTTCTAAAACTCGCTACACATTAGTCGGGATTAGCTAAGGATTAGGAAGTTCCTCGGTGGCAATTAATTTTTAATATTATCCAATAGAATGAAAGATCCAAATCATGCAAATTCAACTAGATAATGTTTGAAAAATAAAAAAATAGGGTTATTTACATTTTACTACTAA